>WEIV01026449.1:45995-138979 GCA_013390005.1 Calyptomena viridis | reverse complement strand
GAAGAAGTTTTGAGAGGGAAATAGCCAAGCAATAAAACCCAAGAAAATGTAGAGGTGAGAGGTGAGTTAAAATACCTTAGCCATCCTACCAGTGCTTGAAACTGGGAAGAACATTTAAAAGATATTTTTAGTTGTTTTGCTAAAGTGTCCATTGAAATAGTTTCATTTCCTCCTTTTCTGACTTCAGAAGAGGATTTCTTAATAATAAAATCATCCTTCTCCTAGCAACAAATGCCTGTTCCAGGAGCTGCATCTATGTTTTATTCTTTTTTTTTCCCTGTGACTTGTATTATCAGCAATAATTTTTTTATTTCCCCCTCACCCATTTCCTAAAGATAATTATACAAGATGGAAATCTTTCTGTGACCCTGATTTATTACTATGAAATAGGTTATCCCTGTAGGCTGAAGTAATTGGCTTCTGCAGGAAAATACCATTAATGTGGCATAACAGTGTCTCTTACAGCCCATGCTCAGTGTCATTAAATTTGATTCTTGTTAACAGTGGAAAATCTAACCTCTGTTTCATGTATCCTTCCATAACAGCTCCAAGTCCTCAAAACAAATTTTGCATAAAATTAATGAATAGAGTAAAACCATCCTTGTTTATGAATGCACTAGGGAACTATGCTAAATATTTGTGATTTAAGAGATGTACCTGCAGGATGGGTAAAACTGGGGTGAAAACCACCCTTAATTTGGTGTTTTCAGTGCATGGAGTGTTCATAGAAATCTGGGTGTGCTGGTAAGACGTTATTAGTGCAAGAGCTTACATTTGTATTTTAGGAATGAAGCATGGGTTTTGGAGACTAAAAATGAGTTGGTTCTTAATTACATTGAGGTACCTACCATAGGTTTTGGATTTATCACCTCAGTTCTTTAAAGAATTCTTACCTGTCATTTCCGACTGAAGCACTTGAAGTGCTCACCTTAGGCTGTGTGTGGAGAGGAGGCAGCTGCTGATTTTTACCAGGCAGGATCTGGAATGTGATCTGGAGCATCACTCCCTCCCAAAAAGCTGTAGAGGGAGCAGAGAGTGATAAGGCCTCTAATTTAGGAGAGCAGCAAGATACCCAAAGCTGCAGGAAGTGCAAGTAGATTGAAGTCCTATCTTGGATTTTAGCATTAATAACCTTTGTCAGAACAATTCAGAAAAAATGCTTGATCTCTTCTTTATGATTAATGTACTTTATGATTAATGTCCCTTATGATTAATGATATCTTCCCCAGCCCAGTGCTATGCAAATGGCTGTTTGTTACTGCCTGCAAAACAGGGATGTGTGCAGGGTTTAAATTCTCACGACTACTGCAACTAAGCAAATGTTGCTGTCCTATTTTATACATGGAGAAATTGCAGTACAGAAAAAAATTAACCAGCTTGCCTACAAGGTACCCTATGGCTTAACAGATTAAACATTAATGTAGAATTTCATTGAGTATAATTCCGCTCTGAGATTTCTGTTTGTTCTTTTGCTTTGTTTGGCGGAGGCTTGAAGTTTTGATGCTCTTTTCCTCAGTTTTGCTAAAAGCAGTTTTTATGTTACCTTTGATTCAGAATGCTTGAGGGTGGCTTTAAAATTCTGGTTGAATTGGAATAGGAAAATCTTCTGTATATTGGATCAGTTGATTTCAAAGCCAGAAAAGCAGCTTTACTCAGTGAACGAGTGCTTATAGCATCTCTTCCATCATCCCCACCAGCCTGTCTGATTTAACTCATTCAGTGTCCTGAGTTATTGGAAAAGCCTGGAGAAAGATGCATTTCACTTGATGTGTCACTACTTCACTGTTTCTGACTTGTTGGCCACAAGCCTCGAAATAGCTCATTCTTCTTAATCTGATCTATAGCTTTAATTCAACTAATAAAAGTTACTGGTACAGTTGACACATTTTTCATCCAATTATTTAACTCTGCCTTTATTATGACAACATAATCAAGCTTAATAGTGCACTAATTTTGCCAGTTATGAACCTGATACATTTTTTACAGATCACAATTTTCAATGGCATAATAGGATTGAACCACTTCCTTTCTGAGCCAAAATTATGAATTAAATTGTGCATAATAACATGTTTTAAGGGAGTTTCTATAAGAAATTTTTTAGTTAGAGGATTTATTCTGACAGATATGAATGCATACTCTTATTTTGGGTACACTTACCTGAGTAGTTGCATATTTTTCTCACTAAAGTAATTTTCTTTTTAATTAAACTAAATGAAGGTTTAGAGCCTTGAGCTATTATTATTTATTGTCTTTTAATTCTTCAATGTTTTGTAACTCTGCAAAGCTGCAATAAAATGTTTTAAATTTCCTCAGTTATTTTGCATAATTTATTCTGGATTGAAACAGCATAACATCGAATTGTATTAGTTCTGTCCAGTAAAGAATAGCTCTTTTTAATGGAACTCTCAATATTGATTTACCTCTGCTTCCATCAAAACCAATGAAGATTTTACAAGTATTTAAAAAAACAAACCCCAGTCAAAGTTTCATAGAATTTGAATTAACAATGACAGAACATAAATATAATTAAATAAAACAGCCAAAATAATGAAAAATAATGAATCTGAAATGAGAAACTATACCAATTTTGATACAAATATAGAGAACCTGTCTATTTACTCTTTCTCATTTATATTACTTATGTATGTATAGAAAAAAAAAAAAGATGGTTCTTTACCTGCCCTCTGGGTAAAATCAGTGAACTATACAAGGTATTCTTTTCCGTTCTTTTCAGACCGCTCTGATTGGGTAGTTAGATAAAAATCTCTGTTTAGATAGAGAAACTGAACGTGTTGCATCTGTGTGAGTGAATAGGTACAAAGGGAAATATCCAAAGCATATTGCGGCTGTTTATAGGGATACAGAATATGCAGATTTTTCTCACCGAATTGTGAGGTTTTTTCTTAACATTATCTTATTGCCTTGTAATTTTGCTTCTTTCTTTTGTTTGTTTTCATAAGAATATACTTGACTGAGGACTTCCTCTTCACATTAAGAAAAAAAGAGCGATGTAGCAATGAATGATATACTTAGAAAGGACAAATTAAAACTCAACAATTAGAGTGAAAGAGAAATACATATGTAAAGAGAAAACACAATAAAAATGCTCCCAGAGAACATAATAAACTGAAGTTTTGAAAACATTTATTTATTGATTTATCTTTGTAGGTCAAGTCATGGTCCTTCAACAGGACTTTTACATCTCACTGTCACAGACCAGGATTAAGACCCATGGCAGTAATGACAGAGGAGGAGTGTGGGCAAATGGGAGATAAAGTCTGCAGTGTTTACTACTTTATTCTGTGTTAACTTTATTTTATTTGAGGTTTCATGCCCTGCAGATAATTAATAAATCTGGAAAGCACAATACTGTTTAGGAAAAGAGATTTCTGTAGAAGGGAATTTTGTAGATGCCATGAGAAAGTTTGGAGATGAAAATTGGGCATCCATTTTTTTGATTTTAGGCACATAGCTTTGCTGTTAGGTATCTAATGGTTCTAAAAAGCACTTTCAGCTATCTTCATATCTTCCTGCTGTCTACAGCACACCTGAAAGTTACTGCACATTTGAAAACCCAGAGCAGGTCCTGTATTATTAGAAATCCTCAATCAAAAGGGAGATTTGATAAAGAAGTATTAATAGAGAAGGCAGTGGTTAAAGACCAGCAATTTTTCAGTTCACCTGAAAATTATAGAAACAATTGAAAACAAAACACCATTCCTGTATTTTATCCAAAGCAAAATTCTGCCTGAAGGATGCTTAAAATTAGTTTTCCCACCCAATTACAAAAAGTCAGCTCATAATGCTGCTTTCATGGGTGCAAGTGCCCTCGCTGTTCAACAGAACACATAATTAAAAAATATTTTTCAGTATTCAGAATTAATTTTCCTTTTCATAGCTTTAATTCGGAACTAACTATAACCCTTTGGCCTTCAAGTTAGCCATTAATTTATTCTCCTTTGTTTCAGGAATAGAATAGATCAAGAAATTTTGCACAGACTGATTTGTAGAAGCTGAGAATTCTCAGCTTTTCCTCCTGTGAAGAGAATCTAAATATTGGCACTGAAATTTCATTTGCATGTTATATTTATTTCACTACTATGTCTAAGGACATAGAATAACCTGACAGAAAATGCCAGCTGAAATCTGAGAGCTGACTGGTCCTCCTCTGCCTGAGAGTCTCACCTGGAGATATTTTTGAGGAAGCATGGAGACTTAATTATTCTTAGGTGTAGTGATAGTTTATTTACGTAAAGGCTTTATTTTCTTTTGTAACTGCAGCAAAATCTGATTAATATTAGAATCTATTTTACTAGTATTTGTACTCATCACCTGTTTTAGTAAGACAAATTGATTTATCTTGTTCTTCTAATAGTGAAATGGCGTATTTAGATAGTTACATGAATTCCTCTCCTCTCCCCTAGACCTAGTTCATGTTCATGAGGCAGTTAAAATTTTGCTGAAATACAGAAGGTGTTGAGAGTCATACCAAACTCTCAGGATCTTGTTAGACTGAAATAACAACTGTCCAAGAGATAACAGTCCAAGTTTCAATTCACTGGTGAGACATTGTCCATTTAAGTAACTCACACCTGTCTTAAAAATGTGGTTTATCTAAATTGGACTAATGATCTACAAATCAAACTTGTTGGAGGTCTGCATGGAATGTTCTTTGATCACTCAAGTAAGGAGTGGTTCATCATCTTTTATTACTCACCTGCTTCAGAAAGGCTTCATGATGTGAACAGTTTCCAGGTACACAGAAAAGCTGAAGAAAGATCAAGGTGGGTTTTTTATATTGTAAGGTTTCACACCTAACATTGCAAAACCAGCATTGTTTTATTTATTTTCCCACAGGGAGTATTTATATATCATTAGGAGTTCAGACTGTTTCTTTCTTCTGGTAGATCTACATGTCTGATTTCCAAAACAAGCCGAGTACATTAGAGTTTGTTTTCGTTTGGTTGGTTGGGGTTTTTTGTTTGGTTGTTTGTTTTTACCTGTCACTCTAAATACAGCGTGTTCTCATGAATAGAAACTCTTGATCTTTTAGAACTCAGAAAATTGTCAGATTTCCCTGTTTTATTTGATCCCTCTACTCAGAGAGAGTAGCTGGCCCGGGGTGGACACGGCAGAGGGTGGTGCATCACTAAGGCACAGCTGAGCAGTTGGGACCCCCAGTAGGAGGGTGCTGGCAACTGGTGATGCTGTGGAGTGCACTGGGAATGAACTGGGAGCCCAGCAGTGAGTTCAGCTGGGAACACCAGCCCAAGGCAAGGCGTGGGAGACAGGAATCAGAACTGAAGCTATGAGGAGCTGAATCAGAGACAAAATCACTGAGGAGGAGGGAGAGGAAGGAAAAGCAATGTGGAGATGGGGAAATATGGAAGTGTAGCATTTGAAGAAAAGATATCTGAGGATGGAGGTCTGGATTAAGAAATGGGGGCACAAATCTGAGGAAAGAATGAGAGAGCTGGCTCAGGAGTGGGAGAGGGGAAGCAGCAGCAAGTGTCCCAGGGCTGGAAAGCCCAGGAGGCAGCTCAGAGGGGCTGGGGAAGGCAGCAAATCAAACAGGAGGAGGATGTCAGGGAAGAAACCCAGGCAATAGAAAGCTGGAAAAACCTCAATGATTCTATGCAAGTATGATATAGGTACACCCCAGCATGGTAGATTGGTCAAATTCTAATATTTTTTTGTCTTTGGAAACTGACATGGGTATATAATAATTTCTGTGGAATTCTTTAATTTCTTTTTTTATTGTTTGAAAAACCTGGCAAATATATTTCCTCACCTGGTCCTCTTAATACTGTTTTGTTGTGAATGAGTATTTTAATGAACTCATTTCTCTTTTAAATCATTAAATATATTCATGCTTGATAATATGCATCAATTCTTTCTGTGGGGGGAGATTATTACTAGAAATAATGTGGTGCATTAGAATTGCATTAGAATGTAGATTTAGGCCATATTTAATTTCCTCCTGAGCTCCGTGTTGTGCAAGAACTGTACAAAATAGATGTAGTCAAAGGTAAAATTTGACAGAATCAGCTTGTGCCTGCAGGGGTCAGCAAAGAAGCTGCACAAGTTCTGCCCCTCTCAATCTGCTCCGATTCCATTTGCTCTGTAGAGCACAGTATGCTCTGATAGAACCAGCACACACGTTCTGAATTAATCAGTCAGCTCAGCATTAATAATTCAGTGCAAATTATAATAAGCTGATCTGCAAATGTACTTTTGAAAGTCAACGATAGAGCCCTCTTTCACTTTCAAGCTGCAAAAATCGAAATCTTGCTGGAGAAAGATTGGAAATTCCTGAAATCTGTGGTGTTATACTGAGTCAAACTCCAAGTGTGACCTTGCCTGTTTTAATGAGTCAGCAGGCTGATGTGGAGAGAGGATGTAGAATAGGATCTTTTTCCAAAAAAGGATGTCTAGCAGTGTTGTGTTATTTGAGCTTCATGTGGGATACTCTGCATGCATGAGGATTTAAAGATAGACCTCTAGCTCTGCGAGATAAGTAACAGCCATAATGAAAGAATAATATTTTTTTCCCTCAAAGGTAAAAATCTGAGAATCTTTGGTTACATTTCAAATGCATTCTTGGCACTAAATGGGTTTTCCTTTAACTTCAGTGTTTCTGCAACAGAAAAGTCTGTGTCAGTAAAATTCTGTCAGGAAATCATTTGTTTCTGACCAACCTTAGCTTTTGTGAGTTTGAGCCAACAGTAAGGAAGGGGAAATGAAACCTGGCCAAAGAGGGACATGGTTTTGTGATTCCCATTGGGCAGCAAAGGGACTGAGATCAGCCAACTCGGCTAATGGCCAGCTGAAATTAAACATTCAACTTCAGGTCAGCCAAATAGAAGGAAACATTTCAGAATTTTCACGTGCTTTTTTAGGATTTTTTTTTTTAAATGCATGGTTTGGATACAGCAATAAAACTTATTTCACATTTTATTAAAAACATGTCCAGAAGTTCCAGGCTGATGTGACAAATTTCTTTTTTGGTCACCTCTGTATTAAATGTGAAACAATAACTCAGAAGGTGAATTATTTCTTATAATCTCAAATACAGAATATCTATAATGAAGAATCAGCAAATTACACTGGGGACCATTATTCTTATCTTTCTTGAAGTGCAGCTCTCACTGAACCACAGCTGATGCTCTTGTCTCTGTCTGTGAAGGGAAGAGGCCATTGTCCTATATCCAATAGAGAATATGCCCATTTGTGCATCTTCCTTTGGCTTTTTCCCTTTTTTTTCAATCACTTGGAGTTGGTGAACTATTCCAGTTCCTTGTCTCCTTTTACTATCGCCATTGCCTACCCTATCCAATATTTTTGCAGTTTTTTCTTCCTGTCCAAGGGATAAAATTTATGGCTGTCTTTATTGAATGGCATCTTATATTTTGTCTGGAGGGTTTTCTGTTTGTCAAAATTATTTTGAACTGTAGACCTGTCCTCCAACATGCTTGAGACCCTTCTGTGCTTAGAATCACTTGTGATTTTAATAACTGTATTTTCTACACCATCATAGAGTTTGGATATGCTTTTTATAATTAACGTGTATGTCAAAGTAATTTATTGTAGTCATTAAAAAAAAAAGGCCAAAAAAATAGACAGGGGAAATCATTATTCTTTTGGCAATAACACATTCAGATAGTCAGCAACACCTATGTTAAACTGAGAAATAATCTTTCGTTCAGGATCCTCAAATCCCCCTAAGACTTTTAGTTGCAACATAGCCTGGAGCAGTGGAGAATAGAGAGCTCCCAGGTTAATTTGCTGTGTTGAGCAGCATGTGCTGCATACACAGAGGCCCAGTCTTGGTTGTCCTACAGGAATATTCAATAATGAACTCAATTTGTGACACTAATAGCAAATAAACTGTCTAAAAGAAAATGAAATTTGATTGCCTTCAATTCCAGGAATACAGAAAGGTTTGTTTACCTGAGTCACACAGTTTCTGGTCCCTAAGAATGAATCTAATAATTTAAAGCATCTGGACCTGGACTCCAATGTACTGAATTTTACCGAAGGCTCGTGCCTAGTGTGACTTATATTCAGTATGTTTAGCCAATGGGAATTAGAGGGACTTAATGGATCCAAACCCAATACACAATCAATGCCAGAGGGCGTTTCTTCCTCTCCCAGGAGAGACTCACTGACTAAAGAGACAGGATAGCTGCTGTAAAAATCTGTGTGATCACAGCAAGCTGAAATAAATCTCACCCCACCATGTTTCTTCACACAGTCACCTGTCATAATGTATTCCTATATCCATAGGTACTTAAATGATTTTCAAGCTTCACTTCTTCTGGTAATAATGGAGAATTGGATTGAGAGCATAGCAAATAAATTAAATTAATTATGTAGGAGGCAGTGAGATATGACTAAATGCATTGGGATCTTGTTGTTCCTGATGATGCATCTGAATCATTCACATCTTCTGAGCCATTCAGGTTCCTGGTGGACACACTCCTGTGAGGGAGTTCAGTTCAAAACTACCTACAAGGAAGTATATGCTTGAGTAAACCTAATTTAGAGAACATTAGCAATTATTATGGAAGCCTTGATAATATTTAGACTGTTGTTATCATTCACTTAACTTATAATGCCTTTGGACCAGGACTGGATTTGTTTTGTGGACTGTAAACACTGTAAGCAGAGGTGTTAGCCTTTGTTTTTGTACTACATGTACACAACAGCTATGGGAAAATCTTTAGTGGTAAAACAGTGAACAAAGTTTTCACATGCTCAGTCTGTCTCTAAAAAGAAAAACAAAACCATAGCTTGCCCTCAATTCATCATTTTCTGTAATACCTGAAGGGTATTAGTGTGTTTGGCTTGAGGGAGCAGTAATGTCCCAAAGTTGACAAGTAGCAGCTCTTCCTGCACAGCTGCACTGAGGAGCACAGCAAACACATAATCCCAGTGTAACTTCCAGATTTCTGTGTGAAGAATAATGTTTCCAGGCTCCTTTCTACAACGAAACCTGTGTTTTCAGAGCTATCTAGAGCCAGGCAGTGACCTGATTTAAATGTCAGTGAGGTCACCCTGCTCACTTCACACCAGAAACATGTAGGTTTAGTGCTGTCCTTCTTGGATTGACATAATTGTGTTGTCATCTCTAATATTGCAATGAAACATTGAATATGAGCTGAACACTTAGTAATGTGCAGGTTTTAGGCTCCAGACTACTAGACCTTTTGATTTCAGTTTTTTTCTGATGCGAGACTCTTCCATTTCTCATGGCTTCTCCTTTGCATTTTTGGCATAGAATTCTGACCTGGTACAGGCTCCTTGGATGACTTTCAGTCCCACAGACTGCATAATTCCTTGAGTGCTAACAATTTGTCTCTTACAGGCCGTCTAGTAATTGAAATAACACAGATGTCAGGGAAAAAAAAAAGAAAAAGGAGACTGTTCTTTCATTAATTGGGACAAGAGAAATAGAAAGATGGATGAAACACTATAAACAGACTTGCATACAATTTTCAGGATGTGTTTCTTCATCACCAAAATGTATTTTGGACAGAATATTCCTGTCCAAAAGTAATATTTGGGTGTGACTCTTCTGGATTAGGGACATGTAGCCATGTCTGCTCTTTTTGAAACCGTTGTCATCTTCTGAGGTCACTTGTCTGAGGTTGCATCAATCACTCTGCATCTGCCTTAAAAGACTAGCTTCTGCAGATTTATTTTTTCTCTTCCCTCTTCCCCCACCTTTTTTTTTTTTGATGTGACTTCAGACAATGATGTCTTCAAATTTCATCTATTTTGTTATACTAATGTGTTTTCAGTCAGATGGACACTTAAGGGGTTTTTTTATTCTCTGCTGTTCCTATCCTGGTAAATAACCAGCTTGACCCTGTTGGCAGTGTTCTTAACATGTGCACATTGATGTATTCAAAACACAGCCAATAATTCTTGAGTTGTGCACATTTTCTGCAGTCACTGCAAAGACCCAGGAAGCCGATGGAGGCACTGTGAACATCTGACAGATTGGGAAAAAATAATTCAATAATCTGCTTCTGCAAAACTGCTTCCAGATAGGTTTTTCCTGATTGAGGTCATTTTTTGGTTGCCAAAGCACTGTGGCCAGGTTCAAGTAGCATAAAGCTTTTAAACATTTCTCTGGTTTCTAAAGGCCATCATAATTGTTTATAATGTGCCAAATCATTATATTCTTTAATATTTAAATGGATGCTATTTTAAGCAGTAACTGAAAAACAAAGTAGTTTAAATTCTGTTATTTCTCACCCATCTGTGTACTTGCTCTAAATCCAAAGGAATTTATGGATCTCAAATCATTTTTCTATAGTGCTTTCAATTCATTGTTCAATTTTTGAACCTATAATGTTTTCTGCTAGCTACACACATTCATAGTCCTTTCTTTGCTGATATCCATCTAACTCTGAAGTGCAATTATATTGTATTTCCTGTTTGCAAGTATAGAAAGTCTATATTGACCCTAGTGGGATAGAAACCTATCTTTGGTACAGTAACCAATAAATCTTGGAGTTGGAGTATGTCTGCTTTAATCTCCACTGTAATCAATTAAGCTTTGAGGTTAGAACTGCTAAGATTTAACTCAGCCAGCTGTTTGCAGAAAGTCTGCAAGCTGTCTTTTCTGAGGGGTTGGTTGAGATATTAGGATGCATTAGCAGAAGAGTAAATCTATACACAAGATCTAAATTTGGGCACAAGTTATATAATATGATGGTTGAAATATATGATGAGTAACGCATTATCTCCTTTTTGATCAAAAGTCAATCATTTATAAGGCTTGAATATAAGTGATTATAAGAATATAAGTGACTTATAAGAATATAAGTGATTTTTAGTTTGTACAGAAAACTTATATACAGATATTACTAAAATTCCATATAACTTATTTTTGGTGGGAAGTTTTTAGCAATTATTTTTAATATGCACTAGTCAGACTGTTGATTTGAAGGTTCACTTCCAAATGCCATCTAGTAACACAGTTCCTGCTACTACTTCCACTTGTGTTATTTTTTTAATTTTTTTTTTTTTACTAGAGCTCAGAAATTCAACTCTATGATCCCTCACTGTCTGGCACTTCTTCAGAAATAGCAGTCAGCCTGCAGACACCGCTTAGCTATCAAGATACTTAATCTCAGAACCTCAGGAAAAAATGAAACACTTCCTCAGAATGGGAAATGTGGTGATGATGATATTGATTTATCCATTTGGGAAAAGCACCCATGAGCTAGATTGCACCATGGAGTTACAAGAACTCTAGAGCCCACAGAGGATATCCTTCCCAAGGGCTTTATGAATTGCTGCTGGAGCAGCCATTAGCCAAAGTGGCTACCAACACCATGGCAAAGTTGAGCAGTGGCAAGACCCCAATTCCCCCAGGCCTTACGGTGGCAGCGTCAGGCTCATTGCTGGGGGTCTGGGGGGGGTCTGGGCGTGGCTGTGACAGAACCTGTGTCAGGAGGCAGCAGCCCCAGTCATCCACCCCCTCCAGGTTCTTTGCAGTTCCTCTTCACTCTGTCCCTCCCTTTCCCAGCACTGGCCCTGGCCCATGTGAGGCTGTGCTATTTTCCATCACTCCATGCAGTGCACTCACTGAGCTGACCCGTGTGGAGCAGTGTGGGTGGAAATATCTCTTCCTGATGAGCTGGTCCCTCACAAGTTTTCTGTGTCTGTGACAGAACCAGAAAAATAAGAGTTCTTTTCTTGTCTCTCTGCTCCATTTGCTTTTTTTTTTCCCTTGGCTGCAGCCAAAATGGAGCAGATAATGGCACTGATGTGGGGAATAAACTCCTCTTTCCCTGTGAAATATGGAAACAGTAAAACACTCTAGGTGTTCATTTTTCCACCCTCCATACAAGTCAGGCATTGTCAAGCCTGAGCAATACACGGCATGTCCTGTTTGTTAGAACAAGCTGGTATTCCTTTTTTTTTCCCTGACTGAGTGGCTTTTCATCAGAAAGCAAAGATCCATTTAAACTGAAAAGCTATTGTGGCAGTGTATTAGTTTCATCTAAAGTTCCATAGTGAGGAGTAGTGAAAAAGACAGCAGAGCCCATCTTTGCCCCAGGTAGCCAGGACCATGGGGTTAGGGCACTTACCTGACATGGGAAGTACAATCCTGCTTCTTGCTTTCCCTAATTTAGGAGAAAGTCTGGGACTGAAGCCTTCCAGCATGATGTATGCATGGCTCTAATGTCAGACTGCTCAGAACAGTCCTTAGTGCAGGATTCTTTCCTTTTTCTTCCATAGTCCTATTTTTGTAAGAAACAAAACAGTCTATTTTTCTGCATGCTCTAGAATGCATCTCATCAGGAAGAGATATAGAAGAATAATATTCTAAAACCTGGTTTTCCCCCTTTGTATTTTTTCCCCAAAAACATCACAGAAGAACAAATTCCATCCTTTTTGTAGAGTCATTTTACTGATTTTAAGACACAATGAATCACACCACTAGTTAACATTACACATTAGCCATTGTTTCTGATACTCAAGGGTGTGTGTCTCTATATCCCATTTTCCATCAGCCACTGGTAGTTGGCTGATCTTATTTCAATGCATGATTATAAAAACACAAAAGTAGCACATTTCTTAGCTGTTGCTATTTGTGGCCTTTGAGTAATGTATATTTATGAGCTTCTAAAATGTATGTCCAATTTCAGAGCTTCTTTAATGTCCAAATCTCATGAATTATAAAGTAAATGTTTTAACATGCATGATTATTAACTGTACAGGAGCAAAATTGTAAGTAATATTATGACTAATATCCTCTGGGAACTGATAAATTGCCTGCATATTTATTTTTTGTGGAGAACTCTGACTTCATGGTTTCATGATTTCCAGGCAGAATATTTATACCCTTGACAAATAAGGCAAAACATTTTGGACACTTTCGAAACCCATTTACTTGCCTTTTTCAGAACTTGGTCTTCATTGACAGCAAAGTGTATTTTTTTTTCAGCAAACAAGGTAACTAACCTTAAAAAGCATAAAAATCTCTTGCTACTATTTCCACATTTCTATTTTTTCATTTTTTTCATCCATCTTCGCTCAGAAACATCTTGAACTCAAGCCTTCAATGGTGTCATTTAATCAGAAGAAATAGAAAAATATTTTCCAGCACCCCATTGTTCTCTCTGTTTAAATTTTCTGGATTTATTTATCATGCACTTAAAAATATATGTGATATACAAACATTTTAAATGTTACATATGAATTAAGGAATTTCAGTATGTGCTGGCTTCTGTTTTGTTATTCTAAAAGAACAAAGCCATTTCCTTTCTAGCTATCTAAATAATTCAGGTGGTATTGCTCTCTGGATTGAGTCTCTAGTGCCTAATAAGAGAAACACTCTTCAGCCATAGTAAATTCAATTTAAAATTCTGTCAGCCATGAGCTATAAACCACTTGGACACCATGTGTTGTTAATTCCAGGATTACTTGCATGAAAAATACATTGATTATTAAAGTAAAAGATGAAGGTGTGAGAAAAGACATGGGATGGACTGAGAGCACAGGAGAGAAGGGTCCAACAGCCACGGGAAGTTGGTCAGGGGCAGAGCCACTGTGGGGAAAAGGGGTCTGGGGGGACAGGGTGTGGAGCTGTGCTTGGGGATCCAGTTGGGGACAAGAGGATATAAAATGGATGGAAACTTTCAAGGTCTGAAGAAAATAATGTACAATCAGACTGAGAATTGTTACACAGAGCATTAAGGTGGTAAGAGCCTTGGATGAGTGGCAGGTGTAGAAGCGTTTTTTTTTTCCTTCTGAAAACTTAGCTAGCTAGTTAAAAAAAGTCACTGCTGCTTATTTTGTCAAATGGGGGCTAAAAGCAGTATTTCAAGAAAGGCATTCTTGCATTCTTCAGTACATGTAGAAAGTGTAATGGCACAGAGACTGCTCCCTGAGAGCCTCCAGCCCTCCAAAATATACTGAAGAACATTAATAATTCTAATATTCTTAAGATTTTGAGGTAAGACTAGAGTTCTGCTAAATACAGATTTGGATAAACTACTAAGATCAAATCTTGCTCCAATTTCAATAGGAAATATCTACCTTTTTTCTGCTTAAACTGAACTGTTAAGATACTTCTACAGATGTTATAATATACACACAAGTTTCAGGTAATTTGATTTAAAAGAGTTCTAGATAAGAGCAATCTGCAAAGCACCTTTGCTTGAGTTATGGAAGCAAATACAGGTAATCACAGTTTACCCACCATTAAACTGGGCACCAAAGAGTGATTGTCTTTCTGTTTACCATTCACTGCTTCACTGACACATAAACTATGATCTAATTAATAGCATTGTAATGATTGTAGTGTAATGGATAGGGATCCACACAGAAATAAAGCAGTTTATAGAATGGCTGCAATAAAAAACAAAAACAAAACACTGCAGTGAGTTCTGAAGTCATTTAACTGTCTCTCAATTAGATGTGGGGAAAATAACATTTAAATCAGGCCTTTTTTTTTCATAGTATTGTGGGTTGCCTGGCTGAGAAAGGTTTAGCAGCCTAGGTATGAAAGTGAATAAATTATTATGAAAGCAGTGACACCTGTAAGCATGAATACTTAGGATACCAGGATCCTACCTTCATGGAAGAGCAAGATTTTAAAGGAGTCTGCAATTGACTGGAACCCTAGGTGCAGCAAGCAACAGCTCTTATTGGAGCACTCTACAGTAAAATAAATGTTGAATAAGTTGTAGACTTGTGTTAGTCTGAATGCGGACTAGAAATTTTAAGGTTTAAAGTTCTATTAAAATCCTAACAAAACATTGTATTATACTTTATGATAGGTCATCTTTGGTAATCACTAATCAAAGTAAAGGTAATTTTAAAATAGATTTGAGTCTCAATGTATACTTAAATATTGGAGGTTAACAAATTTTTTTTTAAGCCAAGCAATAATCATGTCCAAACATTGTCATAAGCTCACTTAGAAACTTACAAGTTTGTTGAGTCTGGTGAGCCTTGTACATGGAATAATCATCTTATTTCAGCAATTCTGATTTTAAACACATTTCACAGTACTGTTCTATGCTGTGAAAGAGGCTTTAAAAGATCCACTCAATGTAAAGAAAGCATTCTAGCAAAATAAATGGAAACATGATAGTAAAAGTCACTGTTTTCCAAGGTGGAAAACTTAACTACAAAAGCAAATGTAATTTTTTTTAATTTAGTTACATGACAGATCATTTCTTGTGCAATCTAGCAGTTTCTGCTTATATCTAGGCAGTTTGCATATGCAGAATCAAGAAAACAATGTAAAATATGAATTCAATCCTATTTCTTTGGTTCTGGTGCCATATTCCTACTGCATTTGATGAGTACACGCCCTGATATATTACCTGTTTGAATAGTGTAACTCTTCTGTCCTCCTTAATGATGTTTCTCTGTGTAGATTGTAAATCTCTAAGTTTTTTTTAGTCTCTTTTCTTCTATAAGTACAATCTCTTTTGTAATGTCAGCTGGAAGAAAATAATCGGTTATTAAGGCATTCATGATTGAGTCTGACATGGGGAAAAAAGTGCACGTAAAAGTCTTTAATTAAGCATATCCTTGAATTTGTGTGACTGATTCACTGCGGGTTTACGATATGAAGGGGTTGATTTTCAGTCTTTTTTTGGGAACAGTTATGATGTGGAAAAATCTCTTTCCTAAATCTAGTGTTAAATACTGTAAATACCAGGGAAATTTCTGAGCTCAGGAAGTGTAAAGGACCTTATCACCCTCAACAAGTAACTGAAGGGAGGTTGTAGCCAAGTGGGGGTTGGTCTCTTCTCCCAGATAATAAGT
This sequence comes from Calyptomena viridis, assembly GCA_013390005.1. Taxonomy (NCBI): domain Eukaryota; kingdom Metazoa; phylum Chordata; class Aves; order Passeriformes; family Eurylaimidae; genus Calyptomena; species Calyptomena viridis. The sequence continues at coordinate 123,175 of WEIV01026449.1, read as the reverse complement.
GACAGGACCAGAGGAAACGGAAACCACCGTGGGAGGTTTACATTGGATATTGGAGAAAACTTCTTCATTGAAAGTGTGGTCAGGTACTGGAACAGGCTGCCCAGGGCAGTGGTGGAGTCATCATCCCTGGAAGTGTTCAAAAGTGTGAAAGGCTTCTGTTGTCAGTAGTGCCCATGAAATATAACAGACCAACATGTAATGGCATCATTTACTTTGTCCAGGGGAAAGCAGAAACATTTTATTAAAAAAGATTTGAAACAAGCTGCTGGATCACATCCTTCAGTAGACAGGTGCCTTGGCAGAAGACACAGAAATGGCTTTGGTAGACACTGAAATATTTTGGGAGGCAGCAGAGGTGATTGCCTTCCCTGAAAGGCAGGGAAAGGTCAGAGCTGCACACCTTAAGTGGAGATTCATGCTGGGGGCTGGGGCAGTACTTGTGAACTGCATCACTTCAGCTCTTGTTTCATCCCATGTGTAAGAGACAGACACTTGGGCTGAGGGCTACGTTGAGTGGCCTGAAAAAATCAAACCTCTCTACTGGAGGAGTATGATACCAGGGAAATAAAACTGTTCCTCTTATGATTCTTCTGACTAAGCTCAAAACTGGAATGCCTGACTCCTTTGTAAATAGCTTCATGTGACCTTTTGCTTTTTCATTTTCAGGGGCTTAAATCTGAAAACTATGTTGCAGGATTATTTTAAGTACCAATTAAGCAGAATTTTGGAAGACTAGTGGCAAAGCCACGTTCTGAAAAAACATTTCACCCGGGTCACAGCCTGCAACCAGAGAGTGTCTTGGTTGTCACACCTAGAGAAGCTTGCTTGTTCCATCAGTGTAGATGGTGACCTTTGGTATTTTTACTCCAGAACTCCCAGATCCTGCCACAAAGAACACAAACTATTTATGTTCACTGGAAGCTGTGTAGGAACAGGTGCAGTCACTCTTCAAGGGAGAGCAGAAAGCACTCTGGATTTCACAAGTGATATATTACATTATTTTTTTTTTTTTACAAATACCTATTTGTCCTACCTCTGGCATCTACAAGTCTCTTCAAAATAAGAAACTCTTTTGCCTCATCTGGCATGGTTAAAAGAAAACACAAACTTTTTCTACTTTTTTCTTCTAGTGGATACAAGTTATAATTTGCAAAACAGTCATATGGAATACTGCCATGTCAATCGAGCTTTGTAAAAGGAGATTTGATTTAAACACTGCTTGCTTAAATCATGTGCCTACAGAGGCCTGCACATCTATGCTTTCAATGAAATTAATAGTTGTCAAAAGAACAAAACATGTATTATCTGTTCCTTACACTGACTTGAGCAATAATGAATACTGTTACAAAGGAAGACTCTAGCAGATAAGACAGACTTGGAATCTTGGTTTTTTAAAAAATCACATCAGGAACACTGGATATGAATTAAAACTTGTTATTGTGTGTGGAGAGAATCAAATGTCTTGCAGAATTACAATCACCTATTTTAATTTATCTTTGTTTCCATGATTTTGGGAGAAGAGAGCGGCATAAGGGAGAATTTTCTCATCATGAAATGAAGTTTTATATGAAAACAAAATATATTTGAAATTGTTGGAAAGATTCAACCATGAAAGAAGATTTTAAATATGTGGTGAAAGAACTTTATAACTTAAAATAGAATTTCTTCAAAAATCTATTGTGGGAAATAATGTTACCAAGGAGTGCCATGGGAGTGCCCCCAACATCCAACCTTTGCTGAACATTTTGCCTGATCCACAGTCTCGTGAAGTTAGCTGGAGCTTTTCCATTCTCCTTTGTGGTGTTCTCACTGATGTTACCAATTCCTAACTGGCTTCTGTCTGTACTTATTGCTGAAGAATCCTGTGCTGAGTTGTGGGACACTAAACAGACTGTTGCAGGTTAGATATTTTCTCTCAGCTTTGGATTCAGCTTCAAAAGTGTTATATTTTTTTATGTTCTAATTTTCTTAATTTCTCAGAGCTTTAATTTAGCTTCTACAGGTGTTTCCCTTTTTTCCTCTTATCAGATCAGTTTCAAATATAAATGCTGCTGCCGTATTTGACGTTATCTCAAATTTCTTTTTGGATTTCATTGTAGGGATTTATCTTTTTTTTTTTCCTTGAAATCTTTGCAGACTTAAAAGCCAGTAAAAAGGTAAATTATTTGGGGCATCTGGGCTTAAGTTGCATTGTGCAGATATAAAACTCAGTTCCATTCTGGGGGGGGGACATACATTTGCAGCTAACCAGGATCCTTGTTCATAAACCTGAAAGCAGAAAAGAGCAAAGTTAAGCCACTTCTATCTCACAATCTGTCCCTCATCACTGTGAGCCATGATTTATTAGCAAAGTGATAATTTACTTTAAATGAGAGTACCTTTGCCTAAATGTCTCCAGCTCAGTGCAAAAGTAGAACAATGACAAAATTTCTATCCAGAAACAATAGTCTAATACCCTGCACTAAATCAAGGAGATAAGTTGAGTCAGGCTGTTTTTCTTCTTTTTCTTACAATGACTTTTGAATGAAATGTTATGCAGATTCTGGATGGTGTCTTGAGACTGATTACCAAATGACTCCATACCTTCATAGTGGACCTTTTTGAATCCTTACAGCATCTATGGCCCCTGCCTGATTTAATCCACTCAAGAAGGTGAAGTTCATATCTTCCTTGTAAAGACTGCACTTGCAAACATCCTGACTGCACTGTCAGCTGTGGAGGCAATTCCTACTGAATGGTATTAGGGTAAACTTCTGTAATTTTCTCACTTCAGAGAGCGAGTTTTAGAAATATGACTCTTTTTAGCCTCTCCTGCAGTTTCCAGATTACTGCAGTTTGTGCCATTTGAAATTATTATGAGATGTCATTGGGCTCAGACAATTCAGTCACAGAGGGACTACCACTTTTTTTTTTTCCTATATGATGCTGTATTCAGGCTTTACATGCATCTAAAGCTTATTGGAGCCAATAATTTTTCATGGACTTTAGAGAGTTAAAACTATATAAGCACAGACAAAATCTCAAAACTGACTTGTAAACAGTTGTAGATGAGTCTCTTCATACAGAGTGATGTCCTTCTTTTACCTACATCTCAATATTCAGAACTAATCTTCTTAGTGCTTATACCTTCCTTAAAACTATGTTGGAATATTTGACTATTGAATTATGAACGCATGAATATTATGTTAAAAATTAACTTTTGATATCTTGTCTGTGAAGATGTGCCATGAATATGAGCTGATGACAAGATTAATTAACATCACTGCAAAATGTGAAAGATGCAGAAAAATAGGTCAGGAAAGAAAGTAAAACTGAAAATATAAATAAAGTAAAAGCAAATTCTGTTGGACCATTTCACAGAAACTAACCTTATCTGAACCACTGGATCTGTTAATCTTGACTAGGTGAAAATAGTTGGTACCAGCTGACAACCAAGCAAAGGTCCAGCTGGATTCTTGTCCTGCTTGGATATTCACAATGCAACCTCTGTATGTCTTGAGCACATAACATAAAAATTTTTCTCCTCACTTTTGTCCTCAAAGGCAGATATAGTTGTCCTTTATTCCACTGCACTTCAAATTCAGTTCAGAATTTGGCTGCTGTTGCTTTTGGCTTAGCACCTCAGAAATGGGATTTCTTTGGTCAGGTCATTTAATTTTGCTCTAACTTTTCTTCTCTATCATGATCATCAATGAAAAGAGGTCACAAAGTACCTGGATGTTTTCCAGGTACAGTGGAAATCCTTTCTAATCCCTCCTACAAGGCAGAAAGGAAATGTTGAAAGGAAATACGATGAAATGTCTATTTTGGAAGAAAAAACAGACCGTTTTAAGCTGAGAAGCTTAATTAATACAATAGAAAAAATTTGGAAGATGTAAGCAAAAGGTCTGAAAATAGAAGAATAAATATATATATATATAACAAAGGAATCTTGTCAGATAATTTCATAGTATTTCACAAATGACTACGTAAGAGAACCAAAAATATTCAATCTATTTTTTAGGAAAGAGTGCAAATCCTTCTTTATTCTGTCTGTTGCAACTTATTTTGGGCCAGTTTTTCTATCCATGGAGAATTGGTAGAGCTTTCTTTCTGGATGTAGAATTTGAGTTCTGTAATTCTTTTGCCATATTCTTTCTTTACAATAGTCCTTATCAGCTCGTTCAAAATGGTCATTTCTTCTGCAAGTTACCCACTCAGTCAATTTTAATAGCACACCTTTGAATTATCCTTACTGTATTCCCTGTAGGAACCTAAGATTCTGTATTTATTAAGTCTCAAGATAGCGGATGCAGAGAGGAATACCTATTTTTTTGTGATTTTACTATTATTACAGAATTGATAGTACTGTGCATGTACTCTATACATTTTACTCTATACATAATATTTTCAGTGTTCCTTGCCCCATTAGTACAAAATGTAGTATAATAAAGTAAGCATAATAATAAATAAGTAGTAGGCCTACAAATCTGGTTCAGCTGTAACTTGCCAAGTTAGAAAAATCTCTGTCTTACTACAGACCCCTGAATTACAGAATATTATAATAAATCAAAACCTGTCATGAAAAAAATCTCACCCTACTTACTGCAGAAAGTTGCTTTGATGCTAATTCATCTTTTACTTTCATGAGAGGATTAGCTCAGGGTCTTGAAAGTGAAAAGTTATCTAATGTGTCAATTTAAGACTTTTTCAATGTGTAAATAAATAGATGAATTTCCTTATATATTTCTTTATAATCTTCCAGTGTTAGTGGTAGGTGTCTTCTCTGACATTTCTTTTTACAAACAAAACTCAGCTGGTTTTTGTTTGTTTGTTTGCTTTATTAGGAAGGCCAGTATGAAACTATTCTGTAATGAATTCTAGAATATTAACTGGCATGGAACCATGTTTTTTGTTGTTGCTGTAGCTGGGATCTTTGTTTTGGATTGACTCTGGTAAATTTCTCTTCAGTATTGAAAAAACGAGTCTGACATTCACTTAAAGAAACAGAGAAATACTGTGGGTTTACAGCTTTTTTAATATTTTCATGGCTTTATTTCAGAGAAGGGTTTCTAATCATTTAGGTTTGATTTGTCTGTGAGAATTTTTTGTAAAGAATCCTGCTCATATGACTTCATGAAATTCTGACTTCATGAAATCATAGAATATCTCGTTGGATCTTTCCCTGCACTTGTTTAAGCCCATATCTTTACACAGAAATGCCTTTTTCTTTTTTAACAGGATTTTAATATCTCCTGTAACTTTTTGTGATTCAGGAACATTTACAGTCATTAACTATTCCTAGAGGGAACATTTGAAAAGAAGTTAAAGTAGTATGGCAAATTAAACACATGAAAAGTTCCAAAAATATTGAAAACATAATTTGCCTTTAAGTATGGTGACTTTTGTGTTATTTTTCCTTCAAAGCTGCATGCTATTAAAAATATCCACAGAGCAAGTATTTGTTTCAGCCTGCATCTGGAATTGTCTCATGTTTCAATCAAGCTGGTGAGGGGACTACAAATCACCTGTATGCAGAGAGCAGCACAGAAGGGACTTGGGAAGGACACACCTGCCTTCCACTGAAAAATTTCCTCTGATTTATTCACAGATAGAGAAGAAATACTTCAAACATGTCTAAGTCCTAGAGAGACCTTGTCAGTTCTGTAATCTATCAGTGTTCTCAGAACAGTGATGAAGATCATCATGTGCCCAACTCCTATATTTACATGTAAGAAGCCACCTAAAAGATGACAGATATAACTTTATTACAGTAGGTCATTTGCCTTATGTGATGAATAGAGTTCCCTTTTTCTTCCAATTCTCATCTTTTGTCCTTTCTAAACTGCAATAAACTAAACTGTCAGTGGTTTCCCAGAACATATTTCTCATATTTCTGTTTAAATTTTCTTTTTTATTTTTCACACAAAAGGGGGAAGACTTGGGCTCGTATTCCCTGGGCACCCTGGGACAAGCCACTGAATATCTTTGAATGTGGTAAAATAGGAGTTTCTTTTCTGCCAAACCTCAAATCACTCAGAATAAATGTCTATGAGAAAGATATCTGGGCACCTGTATATCTGCTACTGGAAATATAACTCTCTCTTTAAACAGGATGAGCTCATCTGCCCTGTGACAGTGGCTCAATTGCTCTAATTTTCTCAGGGTAATATTTTTATTTTTAATGGAAATTTATTTTTGTTTTATTTTTCCTCACTGATAGCTTTGTCTCAAAACTGTGAATAGATGTACCACCATTTCTTTGTCCTTTACTTTCTACTTTTTTCTTGTAGCCTCTGTAGTATGCAATAGCAATTTATTTAATAAAACTAATTTTCTTTTTCTTTTCTTTATTTGGTTTGTTATTTACTTAGATATGTGGTAGAATCAGTTTATTATTCAGCAGCTAATACAAATACATGTGATAAGTGTAATTTATGACAATTTGAGCAAAGTTTCAATGTCGTTATATTTCACATTTTACTTTAGCACGGCAGGGCTGAAATGTTCTCCAGAGTGTCTTGCAGTTGTTTATTGTTTGCTTGTTTTTAAGAAGACCTGAGCACCACCAGAGAAACAAGGAAAAAAATGAACTCACCTTAGTTCAGTTGTCCGTGTATCTTGAAATGAAGATGCTTTATGTCATTTTTAATAGTACACTCAAGGAAAGGATAACACGTTTTTAGATGCTCTTGGAGCTTCTGAATTCACATGAGGGTATATTTTCCCTCTCACTGCTTCTACATATATACTCTGATTAATGCAGTTGTGAGTTATGCATCAGCATCAAGGGGAGAATTTTACGACAGCTGCTGAGGCACAGCAAGGCTGAGTGGGTGGTGAGGAGAGAATAAACAGCAACTTTCCAGTGGGAGTTGGAAAAGGCTGATGAGAAATCTGTCTAGAGAAAGACATCTCACCTGTTCTGCTCTATTCAGAATCATAGACCAGACACCTAAAATAATACACATCATCAGGAGACTGTTGAAGGATTAATGCTGCCCTTATTTGCTCTAAGGCAGGTATGCATTGATTTTTGTTTGTAGGTAGAAGAATTCTGCAGATTTAAAATGCAAAGCAATATGCAGTGTGGAAAAATGGGCAAAGTAACTGCAGTAGCCATGGAAGTTGAAGAGAAACAAGAGAAATTACTTTGGTCAGAGATGGGCATTTGAGACTTGGTGGGAAAATGGGAGTTGAAAATGGAAAATATTTGGAAATGGATGTTTTCACTAAGCGTCAGGAGGAATTATTTTAAATTCTCCCTTATTTTTTTTCATTTGTATTTTTTCACCCACTATTTTGAACTCTCTGAAAGCATGAAATGCCTGTGCAAACTTTTTGTGAGTGACTACAATAACTTTGTTCTTCAATACATTTCTTCATGATTTTAATCAGCTCTAATGCATAGCAACTTCTACTGTGGGCAAGTGCATGATAGTGGGAGACTAAGGAGTGTGAGATACAGAAGGAAAAAAAGGAAAAAGAGAGCCAATTGTTTAAAAGACAGAAAGTAAAGCATATATATCCAGAAACTTTCATAGAATCATAGAACAATTTGGGTTGGAAGGGACCTTTAAAGGTCATCTAGTCCAACCTCCCTGCAATGAGCAGGGATATCTTAAACTGGATCAGGTTGTTCAGACCCCAGTCCAACCTGACCTTGAACATTTACGGGGATGGAGCATCTACCACCATTCTGGGAAACTTGTGTTGATGTTTTATTATCCTCATTGTAAGTCTTCTTCCTTATATCTAATCTAAACCAACCTTCCTTTCATTTAAAACCATTGCCTTGTCCTATTGCAACAGGCCCTGACAAGAGGTTTGTCCCCAACTTTCTTATTGGCCCCTGTTATGTCTGCAATAAGGTCTCCCCAGAGCCTTCCCTCCTCCAGACTGAACACCCCTAACTCTCTCAGCCTTTCCCCATAGGAGATGTGCTCCAGCCCTCTGATCATCTTGGTGGCCTCCTCTGGACTTGCCCCAACAGGTCCATGTCCTTCCTGTGCTGGGGATCCCAGAGCTGGTCCCAGCACTCCAGGTGGGGTCTCACCAGAGCAGAGTTGAGGGGCAGCATCACCCCCCTCGACCTGCTGACCACATTTTTTTTGATAGGAAAACAAACAAACAAAAAGGTTTGGTCTTTTTACCATTAAACAGCATTTTACTCACATCTCAATTCACGTCAAGAAAATAGGGCAAAAATCAACATCCTCATTTTCAGATGGAAAAGCCAAAGTGCAAAAAAGTGAAATAGCTCGTCCTATTTTGTGCAGAGATCTGAGTGATCCCTAGTGATCATTAAGAAAAATCCAGCCTATTCTTGGCTAATGAGGACAAAATATAAGATGTTCTGGATGTAGCTGAGAAAAGAGCAGACATACTTCGTAAAATTGGAAAGCTTACTAGATATTATATCATGGTCCTGAATCAGTGGTGTGGCAGAACAAAGTCAAGTAAAGAAATCCTTGATTTGGGGTTATTAGTTAAATTAGGAGTGTGCATTGCTTTCAATAATTAATGATTGAGATATTTTAGAAAAAAAAGTGCAGTCAGTTTATAATTGTCCTAATCTAACAGTTCAAATATAAGGTTATGCACCAGTCTAGACTGATTTATCATAAGTTTGTTTAATTAATGTGGAGCTTTTTTTTTTTAAAGTATTTCAGTGTTCTCCATATCTTAACTTGGTGAAATTAGTAGAGAATTCTATTAAGCCATGACTTTACTAATGTAATTTGATGGCTCAACATCTCAGTGTGCCTAGTTTTCACTATTTGTTCTGCTTCAAAATTTGACATGATCAGTCAGATCTGAGAATTCTAATTATGCAGCAAAGAAATAGACTTCAAGATTTCAAGTCCCCACAGAAAAAGCCAGTGGGTATGTAATTAAGAACGAGAAAAAAGGTCGACCTACTTTTTCCGTTTAGTCTAAACTTCTGATTGATCTATCTTTATTTCTTTCTATTGATCTATTTATCTGCCTATCCAGTCTGTCACTAATAATCTTGACCTTATTTTATGTTGATTGATCATTTAAACTAATTTCTAGCATGAATGATGGTAATTTAATAATGTGAGCCAATTAGAAGTGAAATAGAATCAATAAACCATTCTGTGACCTCGGTGAGAGAAGCATTGAAGTACCACTGTCTCATTAGCCCTTTCAGCATTTTATATTAATATTTTTAGAGCTGAAGTCAAATGAAGGTACTGCTGAAACTAGAAAAATAATTCATAACATGTTGTTACCTTTTAGCTATCAATTTTTTCCAGCTTCAGAAAATAAAACCCAGAAATGGCTGTTATTTTTTCAGCCTCAGCAGGCACTCTTCAACTAATCAACATCTAGTATAGGAAAAGATGTGTTTGTCTTCTCACTCCTACTTTCATCATATCTCTAATGCTTGTTTTCCAGCTGTTTTACACTTTGCATCTATTTCAAGTAGTAAAAAAGGAGCCTGATATCTTCTTAGTCAACCTCCCAAAACCCAGATCAGTGTAATCTTTGGAGAAACTACCATTTTGCTGAGAAGTTGAAACATTTTCCCCAGGAAAAAAAAAAGAAAAATCAGTATTTCCAATGCTGGAAATATCAGAGGAAGAGTTAATTGGAAGAGAATAAAAAGGGTGATTGATAATTACTGCACACAAACACATGCTTCCTCCACCTGAGATATGATTGCCATCATGATTCATCTCACAGGTACATACAAATATTGCATTCCCTGTGTATCTAAACAAGCAGATAAATACACAACATTACATGAAAAGCTAGGAGAATCAGAGTTCTCTTAGATTATCTCCTACAAATTTACTTTCCTTTTACTCCTAGATTAAAAGGTTCTTTGGTTTAACCATTGTTTGTGTTAGATGAATTCTAACTATGGTTTCCCACAGCTCGAGTATAATTTGTTGTTCCTGCCTCTGGATGGTGACAGACAATTTCTACATGGCCAAGAGCTGGCCCGTGTGTAAGTGTTAATAGGGTGCATTAACACTGTTGTAAGCTTCTTGTTTGCTTTCCTGTAAGCCCTGTCAGATGTTGCTCTTTTGTTTTGGAGTTTATACTGGTTCATTTCATTGCCTTCCTGACAAATCAGTCCTAGGAGCAAAACACACATGATTACGGTTTTAGACAATAAGCTTCTGTGAAGGTGCTAGATAGTATCCGTGTGCCATTGAGCAGTCAAAATAATCCTTCCTCTAAAATCTTTGTAATTCTTTGTAATCCTCTTCCTAAATTCTACTTTTCCAGCTGGATGGACAGTGTAGTGTTACTGGCCTGCCCTTTACCAGGTTCTGATTTAGGATTGTTGGCTTTATTCTGCACGTGTCCCTTCTCTGTGCCAGAGCAGATTAGCCCTCCTGGCTGCTATGCAAATCCAGATGTTTGCCACATGAATAATTCTTAGTCTGTCTGAAAGCCCATGACACAGAAGGGGATGGATACAGCATGCCAAATAACAGCCTACTGGAATCCTGCTTGCCAATTACTTCATTTTGGGGGAAGAAGGTAATGTGCAGCAGGCAGGCCCACAGACATTTGCCCAGCAGTGCTCACATCAGTGACTGCACGACACAGCCACCTCCTGACTTCAGTTCTCTAACATTGGATCTGTTCTGAGTTTCAGCTGTCTGAATTGTGAATGGGATGGACAGAATAAGCAAGAGGCACAGCAGTCTGAGCCAGAGGGATACAGGCCTTTTGCCTCATCAAAAAACCCCAAACTACCAACATTCAACAGCAAACACTTAGGGCAACATTTTAACACCCATCTGCAGTCAAAAAGGCAAAGACAGCACTGGGCTGCATGAGGGGATGAGAGAGAAGAATAGATGGATATTATATGATGATACAGAACCAGATTACATGTCCTCATTTTAGATTATGGCACACACTATTTTTTTAAATCTGTTATAAAAACAAAAATGTAAGCTACATCAAGTGGCAATAAACAGTTCATTGATATTGTTAGTGGAAGAGTCCGTAAAACTAGAATAGGATGACAAAGAGGATTTGGTCTGGTAATAAAAGCCGTGTGAGAATGCCATTAAGACTAACACCACAGTCCTGTCCTCCTCCTTCCCTAGTTCATGATGAGGAAGACAGCTTTTTAAACAAAACAGGAACATTTTCTTCTCTCCCTTCTACCCCATCTGTGCAGTTTATAGCTAAGTTTTCTTATGAGTATTGTCATTCATATACCAGAACCACATATACAGTTGGACTTACTATGACTGAATTAAGGGCTTCTGGTCCTCAATTTCCTGGGATACAGTTGATTCTAGAGGATGTTAGACAGTACCCAGCAGTGTTTGACATTCTTTTCTAAAGCTTCTGGATTGACAGTTGTACAATATTGACCCATTGTCAAAATTTGTTTTTATGGTGTCCTAAGGTATTAATACACAGGCTTTGAAGGAAAAAAAAATAAATTAAAAAGCAACAACAATCCAGACTGGTTAACAAACTCATTGGTGAGAAATGATGACTTCAAGGAGATCTGGTATTGAAGAGACAATTTTCATGACCAAAACTTCTGAATTAACTACATTTCTAATTCCTTCTAGGCACACTTTTGCCTTCTTAAGCTGTGTTCAGCCACAGGATGGTCTGTATTTGCCCTTTGAGGCAGGAAGCCCAGTAAGCTGCAGTTTTCTGAGACTCTTCCACAGTCAGCTAAGTTTCCATATGCATACACAAAAATGTGTCACATTTCTTGTAATATTCTCTAATAATCCACCATCCTGTAAAGCATCTCAGATTCAGATTTAAAGAAAGAAGAGGTTAGAGAGTAGAAAAGGGGAATGGAAATGAAGGTTGTGGAGAGAATACAAATTCTAAAAATGGAAAACTTGGAAAAGTACAAGAGTAACAGTAGGTAGATGACAGTTCCCTTTGCATTGGAATGAGAAAAGGGAAAGAGAAATCTTTACCTATGTTGCAAAGATACACAGCTTTTTCCTGGGGGCTTTTTGTTTGGTTGGTTGGTTTTGTTGTTTGTTTGGGGGTTTTGGGGGGGTTTTGTTGGGTTTGTTTGGGGTTTTTTGGAGTTATTGGGATTTTATTTTTCTTCTCAACAGGAAGCAAAAATCCTCAATATGTAAAAACAATACAAAACTTGCTTTGGAAGGGTGGTGTTTGTTTGGTTTGGTTTATTCACAACCTATTCCATAAATTGAAAGTCCCTCATTTGCAGATCTATAAGGTATATATTTTTATTTTTTTTCACCTGACTCTAAAAGCTAGGTCAATGGAATAGATTTCCTTTAGGAGTAAATGAGGGTTGTCCCTTTTCTCTCCCACTGAATCAGTTATAATTTTAATTTTCTTTTCATGTAGACCTCTTTCTGCATTATTTCTAAACCTTCCTGTGAGTAGATTTGCAAAAAAATGAAATAAAGTATCTGGAGATTCATTTAATGGAGTCCATTCATCAATGATAAAAGGCATTGAATGTAAGTGTCTTAATCAGTGGAGTTTACTAATAATATTCAAGATTTCTTCCAAGCATTCCTTTTTATTTATTTTTTGTCCAGAATTTAAATTTATATTAAAAATTGCTTTGATGTAATTTCATTCTGTTACTGCTCCATCATTCTCTTTTTGTCCTTCATTTTCTCTACCTTACCCTAAAAGAAAACCGTACTTATTTAACTGGCAGCTCTTCAGAGCTTAGAGACTAAATTGCCTTGGAAACTAGAAGTTTATGTAAGGATAATGGATTTCAGTTATTTGACAACTCAGCAACCTAATGATATAGTGATGGATATAGTTCTGATTACATCTAAATTTATGATTGGTTAAAATTTCATTTTACAAGACTAGATTAATGATTTAATATCAAATTATCTGTAGATTTTAGCATTTTGATTTTTCATCATTCCATAGATACAGATAATAAAATAAAAATCATTGCAGGAACTCATTTAAAAATTAAAAGAAAATTATATATTGAAATCCAATCCTGAATTTTGCATAGGACATGTTTAAACTGGGTTATAAAATATTACATATTTAATCTGTCAGAGAAAAAGCTCCTAGTGATTATACCCAGGTTGTTCAGACTCAGCATTCCAAGATGGCATAAAAGCATCTAGAGTACCCCTGTCAACTAAAAGGATAATATAACTCCTCCACACAGCATGGGCACGATGGTTGGCATCAGGTTTACATAGAAATTCGGCTGTTGCTCTCCATCCCTGGAGTCAGTGCTTTGTGGAGGATCTGTAGGACTTCCCCAGCCGGTACATGCTGGGCTGCAGGATGCTGAGGGATATCAGAGAGACATCTAAGAAATCCATTTTCTCTCCTGCAAAGTCAAAGCACTCTTGGCATGTGCTGTGAGGAGGAACAAACTGGGCTGGTTTCATGCTGTAAAATGCAATTCCTTCATGGTAACCAGAGAAAGAAGCATCAGGACTAAGAAGTTAGCAAACTAAGCTGGGAATCTTGAGGGGTTGCAGGGGAAAGAGCAAAAATAGGGTTTTTTAATTTACAAAGAAACAAATAGGCAGCTCCCAGACCAGTTTAGGGATTTTTGTATTAACGGTGAACTGTTTGGTCTTATTTCATCTGCCCAAGACATGATTTTCTTTGAACAGAATACCTGTGACTGAAGGTACAGCTGGTGCCCAGGTTTGATGGTGACTTTGCATTTTAAAATTTTCCACTACACTGTCACAATTTTAAAATTTATTGGCCCTGCCAGGGCTCACTTCCTCCAAGATGGAACTATTATCAAAAATATTTGTACAGTGATAATCGTTCTAGATGGATGCTCTCAACATGCAGTTCATCACCTAGGCGGAGGATTATATAAGGATTAAAACAAATTTCAGATAAAATTATAATGTAATGTAAAACCTGCAGTTTCTTGTTTGGATATGCTTTCCTTTCTGCTGTCTATTCCTTGCAACTCTCTCTTTCCACCACTACAAATATAAGCCTCTTGGTATTTAATTTAATTTAATTTTTTCCTATGTTTCAATATGGTACTATTAATGTTTTAAGTTTTGATTAAAAAGTGAGTAGTTTGTGCAATAGAAAAAGTCTTGGAAAGTATCACTTTAATTCACACAGCATACACACTACTGGACTCCTTTCCAATATCAATTCTGTTTAGTTCTTCTCATAAATATTCACAGAAATCACTCCTTCTTAGCTTTAAAACCTGACCCCAGGATACATCAGCCTTACCAGCTCACTAATGCCATCGGATGGGGATTTTTATCTTTGTAATCACAGAGGACTGTCATAGTAATGCCAGTTTATAAACAGTATGTGGCAGTCATTTATCGAAATGGGCACCAAAATATGTGAGGTTTACATTCTTTCATGAATCAGAGACCTCAGAGTGTTTTGCTCAAAATTTCCCAAAAATGCTACCTTTTAACAGAATTGAACATTGATAATTTTGTAAAATAGGAGTTGAGACTTAGAAAATCTTGAGCAGGAACTTCCAAGTTTAGTTTACAAACAGCCACTTAAACATGAGAAATCAGGTTAGGAATGCCATGTGACAACATCAATCTTCAATGCATTGCCTAAATTAAATGTAACATCTCAAACAAGGACTTTCTTTGCAAGTCTTTTGCAGGCTGTGTGTGACCTTGAGGAGTGTCTGGGAAGCCCTGGCTCAAAGCACATGGAAATAAAGGTAAATTGTATTATTCAGGTTTACTATACTGCCTATCATTTTCAATGAAGCTGAAGATGTGGCAATAGCATAGAAAAGATAAAGAAAAGTTCTTAACCAATTTTATTGTCAATACACATTTTTTGGTTAAAATTCAGAATGGCAAATGATGTGGAAGAACTCAGATGCACTATCTGATAAACCTGGTCTAGGCTGTCTGCATGCCAGCTGGAATGGAAATTAGACATTTTTTATCACTGTCTGCAAAGGAAACCTGTTTTTCCATTACTCTTATTTGGGTTATTACCTGCACTTATCACTTGGAGGTTACACACAGAGCAATAATGAAGAAATACACCAGCTATCAAGGTAGTGTGCCAAAAATAGAAGTTTGAACTCAGATCAGCCCTCTGTCTGTGCTGCTTGCCCGACCCCTGCAAGCATGTTACTCTCTGGGAGATGGAGGATAAATCCAAATAGCTGCAATGATATAAAATGGGTGCAGATTCTGTATACTCTTGTTCACGGTTCTTACCAAAGATTAAGTAGCTGATGAATTCTTTGAGGCCAGGACTGAGAAGGCATAATATGCAGTGCCAGCACTGCCAAACAAACCTTGATTTCTGTGTGAAAAAAATCTGATATAATAAAGACAATTACAGTATTATTACATCTTAGTAAGCTCTCTCACTTCCATTCAGGTTAGACTGGCTCTAAGGAGAGCTCCTGGTGTGTTGTTTACATTTCTGTTGTAGAAACCACAACAATTCAGAGGAAGATTATATTAAAAAACAAAGAGTATCATCAGGTAAAATTAAAGGGCTATTAAAAATCAGGAATGCAAGCTAGACTTGCTTCTTGTACTTAGCCAGTTGATGTTAGACATCATGTTTGTTGCCGAAAACTGCGTCATCTACCCTACTTCAACAGAGAAGCTTACTTGGGTGAATGTACTGAATGTAAATGTCTCTGGGCTTTTGGGTTTAAATCAGCCATTAGCACTGCCTTTTATTTTATCTGATTAACATTTACACACTCAGGAAGGGAATACTTTCTTAGCCTAGCAATAGGGGTTTGTATTTTCCTTTTCAAATCCTCAAGTACAGACAATAACCCCCTAACGAGAGTTAAGGGATTTTTTTATTTGACACATTCTGAGGGAAAAGATTTCGGTGGGAAAAAGTGATTGGTGATGGGTGATTGTTGTTTCTTTCTTGAGATCTTGCTAGAAGTCTAGAAAGGCAAATAACTGTTAAAGGCTGCCACATTCCTCAAGCAGCAGTTTACCTCCTGTGCTAAGGGAGAGAGCTGCTACTCCACACAAATGAAGATCACAACATGTTATTTTAATTATAAATGCTGTTTTAACTATAAATTTATGCAAGCTAAATTTTTTAGCTTAAACTGTGTGTCGAAATGAGTCAGCTAAATCAGAAAAAGGTTCAAAGGAAGTTAAAGCACCAGAGGATGTGGCAGGACCTAACTCAGTTTGATGAACTAGCATGTTACATTCAGTGTGAAATATGGATTATCTTGGGAACACAGCTGGACAGTTTAGGGACCAGGGTCTTGAACCAGAGCCTGGGAGATTAAACCAGCCTAACCAATAATGATCTTCTTCTTGTAGAAATAGTCACTAGAATTACTTTATGTTCTCCCAGGGATCTGGTTATACGTCTCTGTGAATTTTAGAAGGAAGAACAGGCCAGCCCCACTCCCTGCCACAGACTCTCTTTTTAACTCTCAACAGACGATGCATTCTGGGCAGTTGCTATGAAACACAGGCAAGTCCCACTGTGTCTCAGTGTCACATTTGCTAGATAGGGTTAAAAATGTCTCTTTTGCATACTCAGGGATGTTGTGAGGAACATACTGCAGATCAGACAAACAAGGAAGAATTATCAGATGCACAAACATTTTAAAAACCCCAAAGCTCTCTACTCAACTCTATCACTGATAAAGAAACATAAGGCTACAGTTTTCATAAATTTTCCAATTCTCTTAAGAAGATTACTGAAAGGGTCTCTTCTGGAGTTGCTTATGTGGTGACATATATAACAAAACAGAAATAAAACTCCAGTTCTCCCTGAAGTTCTGGTAGGTTAAAGCTATAGCTCTAGCTCCCCATGTCTGATGAACAGAGACTGCAGCAGTATCCTCAAATTTCTTAGGTTTTATAGAGA
The DNA here is from genome assembly GCA_013390005.1 of Calyptomena viridis. Taxonomy (NCBI): domain Eukaryota; kingdom Metazoa; phylum Chordata; class Aves; order Passeriformes; family Eurylaimidae; genus Calyptomena; species Calyptomena viridis. The sequence goes on along the minus strand of WEIV01026449.1, from coordinate 106,366 downwards.
CAATGATTCACCCTTAGAGCCGCTGGTAGTTGGGTGATAATTGAAGATAAATCTGAGATTCCGTGGAACAATGAAGAAGCAAATACTCCTGAGCATCTTTTGATTCCCTCCCCCCTGCATATTCTGTTCTTGTCAAATGCAGATTTAGATATTTGTGTCAGAGATCACAATCTGTACACTGTTTATTTTAGGGAGAAGTCTTGTAACAGACTCTTCCTTGTAAATACTCAAAAGTGGTAGATCAGAATATGCCTGACTTTTATCAGTGTTTGTATATATCCACATTTTGCAGTGAGCTTTCTCATTTTACTACAGGTCATACAACTTTTTCTTTGTTTCTCACCCCATAAAGTGGTGACATCTCTAGTAGTGCAGCTCGTGCATCACAGCACTGACAGATGCAGGCTCAGTCTCAGTGAAAGGTGGGGAAACTTGGTCATTATACAAATGTGAAAAATGCTTGTGCTACATGAATGTGGCTTATGTGATGACAGTCCTTATCTCACCCCTCCCCACTCCCACTTTTGTCTTCTGGGGTAGTCTATACAGTACTAATTATCTTGAGCCAAACCCATATAGATATTTAGGTACCTAAAAATTAGAATACTTATATTTACAAAAGTGGAAATAATTAGGCAAATCCTCTAAAGATTTTGACTCAAATTTTCTAATTATTTCTGCTGATGTCTTTTTTATAGGGTCTCTTTGGGCGCTTTTGTGAGTATTAAATTTTTAAATATCTAACTGTAGCCTTTCTGCATGTTAGAGGTTTGAGTGAACTGCTGTTATGGATATGCAATACAAGAATATGGTACATATGTTAATAAGCAACATACTGTACCATGGATTCCCCATTAATAACCATTAAGTCCCTGAACTTGAGTAAATCCATTTTTCTATTTGTCCTGTTACGTGCCGGAGTCTCCAGGCAATCTTCATTGGCACCATAAGTCTGCCACTTGCAGAATAAAACAGCATGAACTTTTCACAGTTCCAAATCAGTTTTCTCTATCAAAGCTGTGATTTTTAAAAGGGAATATATTCCTTTCTGCCTAATCCTGTTCCTCTCTGTTTAATGGATAGAAGCAATTGAAATATTCTGGGGTTATTTTTGTATTTTCACCTGAGGAAGAAATAAACACCCAGGCACTGTTATGTGACAGTGGTTCTCTGGGGAAAAATAGTTACACACACTTTTTTTTCCCCTGTTCAGGGAAAAATTGTCAAGTAATTTGTCCAGGTCATTTTATACAGTCAGCATAGCTCCTGACACATGTGTTCCTTTTCCCCTAGGCAGGGGACACAATAACTCATTACTACTGCAGGACTCCTCCTCAGTGATTTAGTCAAGTTGCTCTCTGACTCCCTGATTAATTCACACAGCTTCCTCACAAACTCTTACTTAATAAAGTGACAGAGTTCTGGCTCGGCAGGTTCCCCCTCTCTTGCAGAATAATCATGTGGCCTTCTGTAGCATGCAGCTTGCTGGAAAAGCCTCTGGGTCTGGACAAGCTGTTTAAAAAGTGACTTGGCTGCATGACAAAGCCATGCTGGCTGAACCTCCATGCTATCTCCCAAGGAGATTGCCATGGGAGTGCAGATAGCCTATTTACAACCCTCTCTCTTTGCTTCTGTCTCACTGGGCAGCAAAAATACTTTTTCAAAGGCAAACACAAAGGCTGTCAAACAGAGAGAGAAAATAAACCACTAAGGTCTGAAAGGACATCCCAAGTCATGGATCAGTGGCCAAGGCCATATGGGCAAATCAAGACAGGTTTAGGAGCTCACTTGTCCTGGTCTGCACACTCTGCACCTTGGGTTCATCAGCCCAGGAGTCCTCGTGCCACAATATCACTTCCTGTACAATCACTAGCCCAGGCTGCTCTTTGCCCTTCCCTGCATTCTTCTAGATTACGTGTTTTCAACTTTTGCCTGGTTGCCAGCTGGGATCTCAGCATATATCTTTGAATTTTCTGTTCTTTATCAGCAGCCTTCTCCCTCATGGCCAATTTCTATTTAGTGGTAATATGCAGAAAGTGGATATATAGGTAAAAGAGCTAATTAAGAACTTTGAATTCAGTCTCTGAAGACCCAAGTTCTGTGGTTAGATTTTTTTTCAAAAAAATTTTCTCCTGAATATAAATCTGACAATATGTAAGCATCTTAAGTCAGAGCACAGAAAGAACCTGTTTCCTTTAAATGCAACAGAGTTATTTTTCCCTATTGTAAAAAGGGGATTGGACAAGACGACCTTCAGAGGTAATTTCCAACCTCAATCATGTTGTAATATTTATACATCTGAGAAAGAAAAGTCACTTCCAAGGGTCTCTTATCTGGCTACTTTAATAACTGACAAATTTATCTCTTTTGTTTCATGCATGTTGTAATTATGTCTAAGAGAAGAAAAATTAGAAAGTTTCCATGTTCTGCAAAACAAACTGACGTGCATCTGTGAGGTGGGACTGGGAATGCTTAACATCAACAGAGTGCAGTGAGGTGGGTCTTGCACCTATTAATTCTTTAATTTGGAGGGAGTCTTTGAACAGGTTCTAACAGACATGAACATGCTGTGGTGCAAACTCTCAGTATCTTTTTCTTGCTCCTCTTTTACAGAAAATGTGCAAAAGGGAGTGGTTTGTTGTTTGGAAATGGCCATTCCAATGTCTGAGAATCTTTTAAATAGTTGCAAACAGAAGTTAGGAACTCAAGACTCCTTTTCTTCCCATTAATTTAACTATTTTTAAAATGTAATCATGGCCAGGCATGGGCAGGGATCAGGTCTCCAGTATTCTGAAAACATATAAGAAAAAACATTGTCTGAAATAACTACTAGTTGCATAAAGGATATGAAATAGAATTAGTAATAACTTGAATGTTACAGCACAGTGTTTATAGTTGAAGAACAACACTGTATTATTTATGGACTTTTCAGTCCAATGTCTGGTTCAGAAAATTATGGGAATAATCCTTTGGAACTGAAAAAAAAAATCGTTTTTTTCTCAAAAACAAATAGAAGTTTTCATTTATTCTTTTTGAGATGTTTTTTCACTCAGTTTGTAATTAAAATATTTTCATAATTGTCAACAAATATTTTGTAGGCAGGATGGAGGAGGATATTTAATACTTTTGTAAGCTGTGCCTTCTCTTCCAGAAAGGCTATCAGATAATAGTCACTTACAAGAGCCAGGCAAAAGATTTGGTTTTTGTTCTTTCATACATTCACCCCATCGTGTCACTTCCCACATTGTAACATCATCTCTGATGATAAATAAGAAAATAACATCTCTGCAGTGTCAGAATAAAAATGGAAGTAAATGTAAAACAATAAAGGCTTTTGTGAAAATTTAATTTGTGTGATTTATTCTTTAATTATAATAAAAGTAGATTAGACAGGGTGGGGGTGGCATTGGTACTGCTTTCTCTGCAGGCTTCTACTATCTGGAGCCATCAGACAGTCAGTTTTGAGATACAATAGAAAGAAAAAAAAACAACTAACTGTAAAAGACTGTTCATATATTCTCTTTATAGTTATCCTCAGAATTTTCCTGAGCTCTGATTCTGAAAATACTTTTGTTCAGATATAGATTTATACAGAGCTTTTCTGGTCCACATTGCTGACCTGGTTTCAGTGGTTTGGGTACATCTAAAAAACCTCAGGTATATGACTTTCTGTGATAGAAGCTGTGAATGTCTAGCTGGATCTTTGTCTACAAATGCTTTGGATGAAAGCATAGAATACCCTGAGTAGTGTAGCAAGTTCTTTAGAACATTCATACTTCATTTATATTACATATGGACTTTTATTTTATAGGGCTGATATTGGAGGTAATTTTATGTCTCTTATGAAAGGTGAAGATCTGGATAGGTAAATATTGTGTTCTTGGACAGTTATAGTCTAGAGTCAGCTGGAAAACATTGTTTCTGTTCCATGTAAATTGCTATGACAAACCATTACAATAAAATTGGAGTTTCATATTTAAATGCTTATCACTAATGAAATCTATCATATGTGGTTTATTCACTGTCTTTTTCTTTTTTTTTTTTTTTTTTTTGAGAGGTAGCAGTAATTGAGCAGCTTTTAATTTATCTCCTATAATGCATTTATTTTTGAGAAAGCCATATTAATTAAATGCATGTAGCAGTTCAAGGAAAAAGATTTGTGAGGAACAAACTTTTACAGAGAATTTCATACTGCAGAATTTCCCTTCTGCTTCCATTTGACTTCTTTTGGCATGGCTGTACTTTCCTTGTTGTTCTGTCCTGTCAATCTGCAAAGGGACTGAAAAGAGTCCAGGATTTGTGAAGGCCGTAGAGCCCACGAAGATCATGACCAAGACCCTGAACTCAGTTGAAGATCTGTGGGAAGTCAGCATTAACACTCAGTTTCTGCCTCCTGAACTTCCAGGTGAGAGTGTCATTCTCCAGTGCCTATGGATTTGCTGAGTTACAAAATCTAACCTTTATCTCCATGCAGCCACACAGACATTCTATTCTTCAGAAACTTTTCTTAACTTCCCCACTTGCTTACAAAGTATGACATTGGGTAGTTGTCCTGGTTTCAGCTGGGATAGAGGTAATTTTCTTCCTAGTGCCTGCTCTAGCACTGTGGGTTTGATTTAAGTTGAGAATAATGTTGACAACACACTGATGTTTTGGAGCAGTGTTTACAGCAACTCAGAGTTCTCAGCTTCTCATGCTGCCCTGCTCCTGAGCAGGCTGAGGCTGCACATGGAGCTGGGAGGGGACACAGCCAGGACAGCTGATCCCAACTGGCCAAGGGGTCATGACAGGCCATATGACACCATGCTCAGCATACAAAGTAGGAGGAAAGCTGGTCTGGGGTCACTGCACTGCTTGGGAATAGGCTGAGCATCAATCCATTGGTGATGAGCAATTGCACTGTGCATCACTTTTTGTTTGTTTGTTTTATTTCTCTACCTTGTTGTTATTTCAACTTTTTATGTCAATATATATTTATTATTTATTATTTTTATACTTTATTTCAATTATTAAACTGTTTTCATCTCAACCCAAAAGTTTTCTTACTTTTACTCTTCCAATTATCTCCACCATCACATCAGGAGGAGAATGAGTGAGCAACTTTGTGGGGCTGAGCTGCCGACAGGGGTTAAACCACAATAGCAATATTTTTCTATTGCTGAATTAAGCTGGCCAGGTTTATTCCATGACAGTGCACTTCAATGGCTGTGTGAATAGAGGGTGATGAAGGATGTTGTTCTGTGTCATTTCTGGTCTAAGGTCCTACTATTATTCCCCTTCCTTGCAGCACAGATGCTGTAAGTGGGAAACTTTCAATTAACATTTTCACTAAAGCAAAAACTAAAGTATTTTCTTTTCTTTGCAAGAGTATTTCTTGAACTGCTGTGAACACTCAGGGCTCCAGTCTCTTCTCATAACTCTCCTTTCCTCTCCCTCTTTCCCACTCCGAAATTCCCTGCATCAACTGCACCTCTTATTCCTCGCAGCAACTCTGCTCATCTGGAGCAGAGGGGTGAGAATTAATTGAAATTGCTGAGGCCAGCAAGTCTAAGGTAGTGTGATTTTTGCATTTATGACCACTAGAGAGTTGTAAGCCACAGTTTGAGTAACACTGTCTAGGAACTCATCTGGGGTCATGTTCCCTAGAGACTGAGGTAAGATATACTTGGCTAAATCCAGCATAAATAGTCTCAGATTTTGAGATTGCACCCAATTCTGAAAAATCTTTATTCAACACATTTTTAAGCTAAAATGCTCATAAAAATCAGTAGAATGTTAGCCTGAAATGTCACCTGTTCTTTAATTACCATCACTGTTTTGTATCAGGTTGTGTTGCTTTTCACTTCTCAGCAACAATGCAGATGTCATTCTCATTTGTTTCCAAGACAAGAGGAAAAAAAGAGAGAAAAGCAAGACAAAAACATTTGCCCGGCACAAAACAGGGTAAAGAGACTACCAAAAAATACACATCTTTAAAACTAATGTTTATATTTGGTTGAAGAAGGCTGACATTTATTGCATGGGCACATATTTTTACCAATCTGCAAGAAAGCAGAACAATGATTGCTAATAGGTAGATAATGTATCAGAGAATTTACATCTAATTTACATACAGTGTTTTTCTATTGACAGTTTATTTTTATCACTTCTGTTTTGCAACCTGCAGTTCAATTAATTTCATCTTTCTGTATTGTGTCTGGTGAGACAGACTTTGAGTTTCTGACTAATTTCCATGTAAGTTACTGCTTCAATATAATACAGACATTTCAGGGAAGAAACTCTCTGGGCCTGACCATCCAGCCAGTTTTTTCCCCATGGAATAGTGCACCCATCCAAGCCATGAACAGCCAGTTTCTCCAGGAGAATGCAGTGAGAAATGGTGTCAAAGGCTTTACTAAAGTTCAGGTGGACACATTCACAAATTCCTCATAGTGGATTTCTAATCTGTAACTAGAATTGTTGTGATATGACATATTGCACACAGTAAAATATTTTGCTCTGGTAGAAGGCAAAACTTGGTTTTCCTTATTTATCCCAGTAGTCACCAGTAGTCTACTCCCCAGATCTATGGAGCAAATATAGAGTAGCTTCCCCCCCGCCAAGTGAAGATCAAAAGGCAGATAAAGAGCAATAGACGATAGTAATAGTCTTCAGGTACACTCAGTTGAATGAATAGATCTCAAAACTTAAGGTAATGGCTTAGAAGGAAAGACATCCTCCCTCAAGCTATCCATACGCAAAAGTATAAGTAAAGAAAGTTCCCAGTGGATTGTATAATTTGCAGGGTATGAGAACTCCTGCAAACCCAGGAGAAAGCAATTGGATTTCAACGATAAGATTAAATATAAAGATACTAAAATAAAGACATGACCAGCTCATCAAAGTATTTATTCTGAAAGAAGTCTACAGGCCCATATGGGCATTAAATCTCAAGAGACTTATTAATGAGTTCTTTTGCTTCAATATTTTTGCCTAATTGCTTGTGTAGTTTTCAGTCCATCCTTGTGCTCCATGGGATTCATGTTCTGAGACTGCCTACTTAGAAAAGTAAAACACAACATCTTCACAAGATCAAACACACCATGAGCATTCACTCTCATATAGCAGCTCAGTTACATTTAATATCACCAAAATATTACAAAGGTGCAGTCTAAATTTGATTGCTGTTAAATTAAAGGAAGGGAAGTGTCCTTCTTCCATTATTTTTTAGGCAACTGAAACAGTTTTCAGCCCTACTCGTTGATGACCCTGAAACCAGGGAGCCTGGTGCAATCACAGCTGTGCAATTGGGAATGCGTGATTGAAAAGAGGCAAAACAGCAGATGATGGCAGTGAGGATAGAAAGTGCCAATAGGGACAGCCTCTGCTCACTCTTGGGAATAATTGAACTTTGGAAACCCGATAAACATGATGGGGAAAATGGATTGATTTTAAATTTAACAGTGGATATCACAGAGTATCAAAGAGCCATTGTCATGATTAAGGGATTGGAGCATCTGTCACAGAAGGAGAGGCCAGGAGGTGGGACTGTTCAGCCTGCAGAAGAGGAGGCTCACAGAGATCTTCTCCTTGTGTATAAATAACTGATGGAGGGAGAAAAGAAGATGGAATCAGCCTCCTTTCAGTGTTGCACGGTGAGAGGATGAGAGGCTATGGGCACAAACAGAAATACAGGAAATTCCATCTAAACATAAGAAAATACTTTCTCACTGTGAGGGTACTCACACTCTGGAACAGGATGCCCACAGAGGCTATGGAGTCTCCATTCTTGGAGACATTAAAAGTCAGATTAGTCATGTCCCTAAGAAGCCTGTCCTAGCTGTTCCTGCTCTGAGCTGGGCTTGGGCTGGATGGTGTTCACAAGTGCCTTCTCACAGCAGGCCAACCTGTGATTCTCTGAGCTGACTCATTTGCTTAAAATCAATTAGTTTTGCAGCATTATTTTATCAGTGATCTAAGTTGTTCAATTTTTCTACAGCTGTATTTGCATGAGTTGACTCCATAAGCAGGGAAACAACTCCTAAAACCTTATAGCTACCAGACAAGTTTTTTTCTGAACTGTCTTCTAGAAATATCACTTTGGCAAAGCTACCAAAAAGTTGACAAAATAAAGGTAAGTTTTGTTTAGTTTCAGGTGATGCCTCTGGGAAATTGTAGCTAAGCTGCTTCTGACCCCTTTTTATTTTAAGGCAATTTCAAATTTAGTTGTTTTCTAATAAAAATGTATTATTCGTTTAAAAATTGTTTTTAAAAAAACTTAAATTTCCTTTGAGATCACTTCTGGCACATAATTTTTAGCCTGCCCTTAGCATGTTTTTCTGCTTTCTGCACTGTATTTATCTACTTTCTCTCATCTTACAGGATAAAGTTTGAAAGTGACTTACTTTGCCCTATGCTCATCCAGTGTCCAGCAGGAAGTGTCTGGTATCCTTACCTGCTTTTGATGAGAAAATGAATAGTGGTAGGGGTCATAAAGTTGATGTTTAAAAGGTAAATTTTCAAAAATACTGACATTTATTTTCCAGAGCTTTGGTAAATAAGTAATTTTACCTGCCCTATCTGCTGTCTTGTTGTGTGTTCTTGTGTTTTTAACACAGATACTACAGAATAGAAATCTAAGTATTTGCATCTAAAGTAAGATAAGCTGTAAATTTTTATTTGTGGAGGACATTAGAAACAGGAGCAAATGAGTAAAAAGTACATCTTAACTTTTAACCCACCTGGGGGGATGGGCGAGTAGGGAAAAGGAAACTAAAAGGAAGGGGTAAGAAAAGTACAGTGAAAATATTGTTAATATGAAGTAAGTTCTATAGAAGGGGTGGAGACATAAAAACCATGTCTAACTATAGCAGTACTTAAGTTTTGCTTAATAAGCTGTCCTTATTTTAATAGCACTTTTTTTTTCTGGATTCAGTGTTGTCTAGCTTTGCTTCCAAGGATCTTCAGCAATCTATTCAGACACCCATGGTGCATGCTGAAGCAACTAACAACTTGACATTTGTATGGCTTATTTGACTTCTGCAGATATACATGAAATCACAGTAACCTGGGGTGAAATCCAACCTTATTGATCAACCCTCTTTAAGTCCTTTTTTACCTTGACTGGCCGATAAATTTCTGTCAGGTTCCTTGGAGATAGATTAATTATGCTTGAAATGATTAAAAATCAGGAAAGCTATGAAATTTCCATGTGTACTTTGCCAATGCAAGGCAAGCATTTCAGTGAAATTAACTTTAGGATTTTGAATCCAGTTAGCAGAATGTAATAAGGATACTCGGTCAATTTTACTCCACTGCATATCAATGAAATCAGAAACATTCTCATCAATTTGATAGAGTACTAAATTATACCACCTACTATCTGAGATGTCGTGGGTACCACTGAAAATTAAATACAATCTCTGTATGTGAATCAATACTTTAGACATCCCTGTAATTGACATTAAGTGCTAACTAATGTGAATTAGAAAACTGATGGCCCAAGGTGGCTGAGCATTTGAGGTTGGGACATGTGCTCCATTCTATCCATGAAATGTACAGCAGACTTAAATCAGACTTACAGTTCCCTGGAGGGACAGCAGTGAAGAGCTCATTAGCATGAACTGTCCATTTCCAATGGGCTTTCTGCAGCAAACACCTCTGCCTGTGAACATCAACATCATCCAAATGTGCTTTCAGTCTCAATAGCCAGTGAGGTACCAGAGTGAGCTCTGCAAAGTTCCATGAATCACTCTGATGGAACAGGAGGAGTTTTTGAGAAAGGGCACGAATGAAGAAGCAGGAGTCTAGATGCTTGCTTTTACTTTTACAGTTGTAGCAGAGTCCAGGGGCACTTGTTATTTATAGTTCTTTGAAGGATTTTCTTTATGCTGGAAAGATTATTGTACTTGGAAATTTTAAAATGCCAACAAGGAAGAAAACTGAGCAGCTAGGAGAGCAGAATTCGTATCTGGCCCCTACTATTCATTCTCTAAAAGATGTATTCTTGGCTGACATCTACAGAATTTAAACAGTGCAGGTTTCAATTTTTGGTAAGAGTTAAAATGGATGGATTTGTGTCCTGGCACAAGTACATATGTTCTACCTTTGACCCACTGTCCTCCACCAAGAGTACAATGGACACGAATCCTAATGACTCACAGAACATAAGATTTATGCTGCAAAGTGATTATAAGATTTTTTTGCACAGAATACATTTTTTGTGCTTCTAAGAAGAGCCTTGATACTAAAGCTGGGTTAGCAAAAACTATGAAAGGTTCTTGAATATTGTAGGTATGAGGACCTGATTTTCTTCTTATTTCCAAAATAATGACTAACTTTTGGCTCTCGGAGCACATCTGTGTCACAAATAGATGAACTGAAGTCCATTTCCAACCTTGTGTTCTATGGCTCTATGAATTGTGGCTCTCAAGCTTTGCCTATGAATTTTGCAGTTCATTCATCCTTCAGATGTATGATATGTGTCTGGAGGGTTTTAGCTGTATTAAGCATGCAGTCTATAGCACCAAGATTATTTGACATTTTTGCATTTACTGAGTACTTTGGCCCCGTAATTTTTTTTTGTGATGCAGTCTTCCATGTAATAGCCATGTTTGTAGCCTTAGCCCAAAAAAACTATAAAACATGTCACCCTCCCTAAGGATCACATTCAATACCCAACTCTCTGGCTAATGGTTTTTACATGTTTGTGATAGTTTCCAATGGTATCTGGAGTTTCTAGGTGATAGGACCAGTTTACACAAAGATTCCACTTGGATACACTTGAAATGAGAGCAGAGGTTCTTCAGTCATGCTGAAGCTTTAAGACCAAAGAGACAAACTACTTTTAAATGATTTATTCAATGAAAATATAATTTAACTTTGATTGCTAATCTCTCTGTAGAAAATAAAGAGCCTAATCTCTGAAATTAGAGTCGTAAACAGGGGTGAGCTGAACCTTGAGGCTGATTGGTATGTTCCTTGTTTTTAATAATTTTTGTTTTCCAGTAAAACAAATCTGTTAGTAAAGGATTGGACACGCACCCCACTGCTTGCCCAGAGTGGCTTATAGTAATATAAGGGTTTGCATGAAGATGATCTTTCCTTCAAGAGCCAATCTGCCAGTGGGTCTCAGCGTGATGGATGATATGTGCACTGGTAAGACTGGCTCAGTAGTGAGCTTTTGATTGTATTACTACATTTACTTCATAGGATGAATAAATTTGTATTAGGAACAGGGGCTATGGATTATGCCTAGTACTAGTAGTTCATCATGGAGATGTGTTTTGTGCTGCATTGGGACTGTTCAGCAGATATATCATAGATATATCATAAATCTCTGATGATTTCAGAGATTCTGAAAACCACTCCTTATTTTTAGCAAATCTAACCTGTTTTTTTTCTTGTTACTTTTTACTGAGAAATCTGGGCTGAAGAAGCTGGATGCTTCTATCTCACAGAGCTATTCCAAATATGTGCATTTTACACAGAGATATTTTTATTAGCTTCTCCGCTACCTTTCTTGTGAAAAAATGAATTTTTTAAATAACTGAATTGGAGATTTAATGATAAAGGATTAAAGTTTGGCTATAATTTATGGTTGCCTGCTCCCTGATTACCCCAAAGAATAACCTTGTGAAAGAGCATCAGTTTTGTATCTGATCCAATTGCCTTTGTGAAACTGCCAGTTTAATGAGGAGAATAACATTTTGGTCATTTGGACAAGATGCTAAAACCTTGTTACAGGTGTAACAGCATTTCAGACAGAAAAAGAGGAAGCCCTTTATTTATATTTTTACACTTATCCATGCTCAGTTCAAGAAAGCAACTCTACAGGATAGATTATAAGGGTGTGCTCAACATTAACCATGTTCGTGAAGTCACACTAACACCAAAGCTTTCCAACAGAAGAGGATAATTACTTAATTTTCAGAAGTTGAAGAGAATGGACATTTATGCACCTTCTTTGGTTTTTTTCTTATTTTTTTAATTCATGTTAACATTAGCATTGTGAGTTCAAATATTTGGCTTTCATCTTTTAATGTCAAAAAATGTCCACTATGCCTAAAAAACCCTGAAATGGGTCTTTAGCACCTGTGCACCCTAATATGATGCCAGGGATTTTATATTGCCTATTGTACCAGAACAAGTAACCTTGTCATTGATCCAGGACAATTATATATTGTTTAATTTTCATACTAAAAGAAGTAAAAAGTAAAATTATGTTTGATAATGACTATGCCTGGAAGATATTGTGAAAGGTGTCATAATTCAATCTGTCATTATAGCAGGTAAGCTGTAATGAAAAGTTGTGGAAATTGAATTTGCCAATTTTAGTTACGTGCAACTTAATTATAATAGATTTAGTGCTAATGCTGTATATCTCATGCAGAAGGCTGTCTGCATAAAGGATTTCTTATAAATCATCAAAGCTCTTTTTCTAGTCCAGTTTTATGTTGCATACAGTATACTTCAAACACAGATACTTTGATTATTATAGCTGTACAATGAGTATTGTTCAAGTGCCACATGAAATGGTTGTCTTATGTCTACAGATCTCCCTTCCTCCCTCTCTTCATCAAATCTGGCTGTCAAAACTGGCCAAGTAATTGGGGCGATTAAGGTGCCCCTGAGAGATAATTATCTTTTATAATTTCTCTATGTGTTTAAGAAAAATGATGATTGGTTCGCAAAAACATGTTCCCTACGGTACAATGAGAAAGAGGATACTGGGAAAGAACACATCAGCTTTAATCTCTTGCACTTAAATAGTCCCTAAAATAATTTTAGCCCAAACTCTTCCGTCTGTGCCAGTAACTTCCACCACAAAGCAACATTTTGAGTATGTGTAGACAAAAGAATGAGGATCATCTCTGTTTAAAGTATCCTTTGGTGTATTAGGCTCCCAGTAATGGCTCTCAGTTGCTAGTGTGATGAAGATAAATGTGACAGCTGTTTTCCCATGCCCCACTGACTCACTATTCATCTATCTAAGTACATAGATAGTCCTCTGAGAACCTCTCCAGCCTCACAGCTCCTCTATGGCTGAGCAGTCTTATTCCCACTTCCACAGAGCAAGAACTGATTTAAACGAACAGAACATCTTACCCTCATCATCTGGGCAGTTTATGGTGGAGAGGCTGAATGCTTATCCCCACCATACGACTGCCAGGCCAGGACCACTCCTAAGGCCACGGGGGCAGGACTGTGCCCACCACGAAATCACCAGCATTTGCAACAATTCACAGAAATGGCCCTTGAACACAAACGTCTGGGGCTCCTCAAACATTTCATTGTGAAGCCCAAAAATTTTAAGCTTCTTCCTCTACATCTCCATCTGATTATAAGTTATAAAATTAAAATTACAAAGTTTTACTTTATTTTGTGAAGAAAACATAGATTGATAACATGCATCATTATTACTGCTTAAATTGAATGAACAGATGACTGTAAAACAGCTTTTAAATACCTCTGTACTAACACAGCACTCCTTTATCTTCAGAGTTCAAAATGCAATTATACTAAAGAGTTAATATTTCCCTCAGACAATTGAAGTGTAGCATTAACTTCAGTTTTCAAAGAATGTATATATTTAAAAGGATAAATAGGACACAACAGCACAGGAATAAATGTATTCATTAGAAAAATGTTTATACCACATCTATTCCCCTAGGTAAGAACATCGTCTTTCCCACCTCCACACCTCAACCATATGTTTCTACAAATTCACATTTATACAATTACATTACTGAGGAAAAAGGTGCAGCGATTGCTTTAAATTCATGTTCTTTCAACCCAGAAGCAGTTCTTACACTTACTTTGCTGTGGCTATCAAATCATGGAATTCCCTAAAATGAAATAAATTCTTATTTAAAACATATACCCCTACTGAAAAAGTCAGGCTTTAAAGTCATAATAAGGTACTATCCTCTCATAGGGGATAGATAGAAAAGAATCAGTCAAACAGAAATCAGAATCTGGGGAGATGGTTCATTTCAGTCTCTACCCAGATATAATTTGCCTTCTACATACCCTAAACACTTTACACGTGCAGATTAAAGATTTCAGGAAGAATTTATGCTTAGTACCTTGCATATTCACATACATTCAGTGGAGTGTATGAATATACAGTTTACAGTCTCACAGCTGAATGAGATGGTATTTTTCATTTGCTTTGACTGACTGAAAAATATGTATCATAAGGCAGATGACAGCACGCCAGCACATATGTTGTCTTCTAATAAGCAAGCAGAGCAAATAACAGCTACTTCTTTCACCCTTTTCTCACCTAGAAAGCGTTCATGTTTGGGTGTGTTAAGTGAGGTTGAAGAGCTGGTTACTGTACCAGCAGAGAGAAAAGCTGTCTGTTAACAGCAGAAGAAAACAACATGTTTTAAATACTGAAGAGTTATGTTGAGATTCACCTAGCCTGAATTATACCTAAGTTTTGTTCCTCATGTCTCTTGGGTACACAGGTCTAGAATCATCTTATTAAGACCATGAGGCCCAAGGTGACTGATCAGAGCCTTTGCTGAATCTTCCAGTTATTAGGCACACAAAGGGCCAAGAGATCAACCCCAATTTCAATGGCAACTATGGCCTTGAAACTCCTTGTCACCACCTACATACTTCTACTCTCTCCAGAATGCCTCAGGGAGTTTTAATATTTGGTTCTGGAAGATAGAAAATAGCATGTGCTTGTCCTTTGTATTTGCATTTCCTCTGTGCACTTTCCTGGTGTCTTCTCATTCACTTGCTGTTCCTGGATTGAACTGGCTGCAAATATAAAAGGGAAAAGAAATGCAGCTGACTACATTGGCAGGCATGGACAAGAGTGTGAAAGAGGGTTACTTGTGTAGTCAGCCAGGCTGAAATTCTTTCAACTTTGCTTGTCATTGTCCCCACATTAAATGTATGTCATACAATTCATATCTGCTTTCACCACTTGCTTTCTGGGATTAAACATTGAAATATTAAGGGAGGCTCTGAAATGTGTTTAGTTCCTCTGGAGAAGCCATTCCCAAGGTAAATATGTTCAACATATTTAACTTGCTCTGAGCCTGTTGCAGCCCTTCTATCACTTTGTCAACATCAATTCCTCTTGGGCAAATTTGACCCATTGTTCTGGTCATACAATGACATTTGAATTGCAAAAAATACATTAAGCTGCATCATAGGACTGTGCTCATCTTCATATAAAATATTAACTTTCCATTTGCCTGTGGGAAAAGAAATACCTCAGAGCAATTTCTTGGGTCTCATAGCAAAATAGCAGGTAAAAAGTCAGAATGATATTTCCCTTGAGAAATGCTTGAAATTGCTGAAAGAAGTGTCCCCCAATGGGCTACTCCAAAGGATTTCTACAGCCACATGAAAAAAATACTCAGGTGTGTGTCCTGTTCACCCAAACTCTGTTTTGGTTTATTTTGCTTCGTGTTACTGAAGTTTGGTGAGGAATGTTATTCAAAGGGGTTTCCTACTAATTGGCTTTTGTCAGAGGTGATGTCAGTCAATACAAGACGTAAGAATATGTTGAACAAACAAGGATTTTGGTATGTTTATGTTTCAATGTTTAATATATATATAATACAAAGAATTTTGCATTAGGATGGAAAAGATTTGTTCTGTTCCTGTTTTTCCTTGGCAGAGTCTGAAAGTGAGCTGAAACAGAAATTATGGTCAGTTCTGGTTTCATAAAAAATAAATGGCAGCTTGAAGAGTCCTAGGAGTCATGGAGATGTGGATAGAGAAGAAGCAAAGGCAAGAACTGGTGCTACACCCAGCAGCAGGACTCATGGAAACCCACAGCATCCCTTCCTCCCTTTATCATTTCTCAGTTCTTTTGTTCCCCAATTACAACTACAAAAGAAAATTAGAACTTATTACAAAAAAGTTTATTCCTTTCTTATGTTTTCATATGAACTCAATTTTTTAGCCTTTATAAATGGTTTACAAAATGTACAAATAATTTGGTGAAGAGAAAATAGAAATGTATGGGGTTTATTTATTTTTAGTTACATTACCCTTGTCTTTATATGTGTTCTATGTGTTTATTCTATGTGTATATGTGTTCTAGTTCTCTCTTCTGATTTAATTCTGAAAAAGGAATGGGAGCAAGGCAGGGAATTATATGCAGTTTACGGGTTTATTTTTTAACAGTTTTAATGAAAACTTCATTTATAGAAAGAGGTTGAGCTTCCAAGTGATCTTTTCTAAACCCAGTCTCAACCATGCAGACATATGTGATAGCAATGGTAGTCATAGTGTACAGCATAGAGTATAATGGGAGTACCTGGGACTACTGTTTTTGCTAAGTATCTAAAATTCCCATCAATGCAGTATAACACAGTTGAAATTTCACATTTTTTCAGGTCTCAAGATATTTCAAATATTAGGGTGTTTTTGAATGACAAGAGTGAAAAGATAAAATTGCCTTATTGCTGTCTGTCTTGAGCTGGAGTTATTTGCATAGAATTAGCCCGGTAGTTGTATTCAGTAACTGAGAGCTTGCCAAGTACTCACTGTATTATTTAAAATCCTGGACCATTTTTCTGGACATGGTTTTCACTCTGACATGGTGTTAGAACTTAAATTCTAAGTACTGCATGGTCAGTGCTGCAAAGCACAGAAGATAACATATTGTGATATCTGAGTGCTATTAAAATGTATAATGACAAAGTCATTTGTTAACAAATTGTCTCTTACAAACAAATTTTTTAAAGTAACACCTCCTGGGCTTCAATTGCTCAAAAATGTTGTTCTTGATTATTACTGGGAATGACAATTAACTCAATTGTTAACATTGAGTGTTACATATGATGTTGTGAGAATTAATATTAGTTACATGCGATGTCATGTTGATTAATAAAATCAAAGTCTCAAGTATGCATTAAAAACCTACATCAGTTGTATAATTTTATCCTGGAAAAGACTCTGCAATTGAAAATAGACTAGTGCCTCACCTCTGCTGTTAGGGCCTGAACAGCCTGTGCAATTATAGATAATCTAAGCTTGTAAAACTTTTAAACAAGTGTTTGGTTGTACACACTTTGAGTCTCAAGAACTTCAGTAACTAGCACAGTGCAAGGCAAATATGGCCATCTTTTCACAATTGGGGAGCAAATACAATGTCCAAGAAATGCATAAAAACAGCAATACTAGTTCAGCAGAAACTGTTAGAAACCACGTTAAATATAGGACTATTTGGACCTAGCCTGTTTGAGCTAAGGGTGATTCCAAAGGACACTCATAAGACTGGACTTTTCATGCTTTTATATTTGATAGTCCATACAAACCTGGCTAGGCCACTCCAGTCCATTTCTCTGGGATATGTAAAAGGTAGTGCCTGTATCTCTCTCCACTTGGCTGCATGAGTTGTTTTGAAAATTAACAGTGAAAGGTTCTGTGAGGCAGAAGTGCCTTTCAGGAGATTGGGAGCTCTTCAGCAGATTACTAGGAAGCATGAGATGCCATCATAGTCTCTGAAAAGGCCTACACAGCCTTTAAGTGTCCTGAATGCATCCTGATTTCCTTGGAAGGTTACTTTAGGTAAACAAAATCCCTTTTTCCTCCTTCCTCGTTTAATAAGTGAACAAACCTTTGAAAAGCCTGTAGGTGATAAAAGTGTTCCTTCAAATGATCTCAAATAGAATGTAGCCACAAGGTAAAATTCTTACAGGAGCAAAAATTGGTCATGCACGATTACTTTCTGACACACAAAACAGTTAGCTCAGTTTATATCATCATTAAATAAATGGGAACTAACAAAAAGTCCTTTTTTCTTTCTCTGTCCTTATTACTGCAGAATATGTTTTGACAATGTTTTCTTGGTTAATTTGGACTCGATGCGACCTTGCTTTTATTCTGTATAATGATTTTCAGTCATGTAAAGAGGCTATATAGTGCTGCATTTTGGATTTCAAAACTTTTTGCTCCCACTTTGGTAGGCATGTACAGGACAAGGGAAGGGGATGGCAGGTAAGTCTCAGTGGTGACCAAGAGCAGCTCCCCTGCAGTAACATGGAAGGAATGGAGCATGGCTTACTCTCACTCTATGTCTGTCATTGATGGATCAGATGAACTCGATACAAATACTAGATATGTATTTACTCCTCATTATTAATAAGAATAGACTTTCTTCTGGTTTACTACGGGCAACATTCTGCTAACATTAATCCTAGAATACCTTCTTCTTACACAAAGTCAGTGTAGCTCATTGCAGAATGTTGTCTGATATGACTGAGGATTTCTGAGTTGTCTCTTTTTCAGGAAGCCATTCCTGATGGCAGGCAGCTCACTCTGTTGTTTATCAGGATATACACAAAGTCATTGAAAACAATGCAGCTAAAGAAACCTGTAACTCTTCTGCTTTTTCTTTCAGTCCTAGCACTGTTACATTGATGTGCAAATAAGAGCAAATATGTCCATGTTAAAAAAAAGAAAAATGTTGATAAAGGCATTTCTACATCTTAGTCAGGTCATCAGCACAGTTTTACTCAGTGCTTTTGTAAGCATCTGTTCCTCCTTCCTGTTATCAGCAGTCAGTTCATCTTTCCTGCCTGCATCACATCACAGCCCCATGGCCCTGCTGTTCTCCATCTCCAGACCAGCTGCATCCTCCCCTTCCTGAACAGTCAATCACTGCCTTCCACAGTCAGTCACTTGAAGCTAATTACCCCACTCCTGAAAGACGATTCTACTGAAAATGAAAAAAAAATCCCCAAACTTCAAAAAATATAAGATGTATGACTCAGTGGTCAAAAAGAATGGAGATAAATGCTGATCTGTAAACATTTAACAACTGGGACTTTAATCAAAAGATGTAAGGTCATCATTCTCCTCTAAGACTGACCACAGAGTAATGAATGCACAGAGCAATGCAACATCTTCCACATGTTGAAATTAAGAAATAGATATGAAATCCAAGTTCTGATTTGACTCTCACCCTTTTGATCTGAGGTTAGTAGTCCTACACTTCACTAAAGCCTCTGGAAATGCCAGATGAGCTCTAAAAGGGAAGTAGAACACTAGATCTGAAACCTCTATCAACCTTCCCTTCTCTGTGTTCAGTATTTGGAAAGAATATCTTCACCCTCCAAATAAGAACAGGTAAAGATTCAAATGATGATTATTACAGCCACTTGATATTCATTTTGTATTGTGTTGTTATTATTTGTTTGGCTGACTAAAGAAGTGTTTATTGGAAATAAACTGCCTTTCTTTAGGCTGCTGCTCAGGTATGCTGTCACTCAGCCCATCAGACATATATGGAGTTCGGAGAGGAGACAGGTCAAAGAGGCAAAGAGTTGGATAATTCCTCCTTTGCACCCATGACAGGGAGTAAGCTATTTAACAAGCAGGTGGGAAGTTACTCACTCTTTATGCAAGCAAGGAGCAGGAAAAAACACTGAGTGAGTCACGATCTGTCCCGTGGTCTGACTGCATGGCCTATTTCCCCACTCACTCAGGACCAAAGCAGCCTGTGTCAGCCAGCGGCTTGCTTAACTGCACAGGCAGGGAAGTGCTCAAATGCATCACATCCACTTTTCCTTCTGACTGTAAGATGAATTGTAATCTTGAAAGTAAGACTAGCTACGAGGCTCTGGTTCAAAGGCAAGTTGTAAAACCCAGAAACATATTCCATTCCCGGCATGACACTAATGGAATACCTGAGTGGTGAGTGGTTGCTTGAGAGCTCATATATGAAAGACTAGAGATATAAATGATACTTATAATGCTGCAAGCTTCAAGAAGAATGGCAAATGCACTGTAGTTCCTGTTATGATGATTAGCTAAGAGTGGAACACACAGGTCAGTTTAGAAGCTTTTTGCTTGTTGAAAATACTCGTGAATTACAGGGGGCAGAGGGAGGAAGGAGGGTGTCCAATATGTCCTTCTTTTTGTTTTCCTTTAAAGCTGAAAGTGCCACAATATGAAAAGTCATCTGAGCAAGTAGGTGCTTAGGTTAGACCTCCTTGCTGGTGTGTTTGGACAGAACATTGCGGGGCTTCTGATACTGGGACCTCCAGGAAAAGAAGGGTAAGAAGTTGAATGTAGCACCAGAACTCTACAATAGGAGGGAGGAGGAAAAAAAACAAAGATGTTGATCTATCTTAGCAAAGTTCAAAATATGAAAACTGAAAAATTATCTTTGAAAACGAATTAAGTGTCTTTGAAGAGTGTGGGATATTTTTGAAAAGCAAATCCCAGCTGTTTGTGGAATTTTCCATTATCCAGCTGAGAATTTCATGACAGCAAAGAATTTTATTCCACTGTCTAGACTCAATAAGAAATCTAGTTTGTATATACACTTATGCACATTACAGAGATATCAGAAGAGATGCCACATGGTTGGTTGAAATATAAAGTTAATATAATATAATATAAAGTTGAAATATAAAGTTAAAGCAGTACTAAAATCCCCTTTCTTCACACTTTGGTGATTTCAGACTGAATTTAGTATCCAACTTTGACAATCGACGTATTTACAAGAAAATTTAATTCTGGCTTTGTTTTTGGCAAGTAACTTACTGGCTTGCAGAGGAAATCTCCTCCTCCTGCTCTTGCTTCTTCTACTTTTATAGGTTGGATTAAACTTTTTGAAATGTTTGGGTTTAATTTTCATTAAAAACATTTGCAGGAGATATGTGGTCCTTTCCACAGCCAAAGATAACTGTAAGATATAATAAAAATTTCAATATTTCATGTTTCAGGATTTTTTCTGTGTATTGCACTGTTTTGGGATGGGTTATGCATGGATGTGTCTGTGTGGATGACAGGCTGTTCACATGGATGAGTGAGACAGCAGATGTTTTTGTACAGCCTGAGCAACACCTGGGTTTGACCTTGACGACACATTAAAGAAGTAGCTTTTTGAGTTAATGTGGCAGCTGAATAAAGTTTGGAACTGTAAACATGAAAACAAGCTTCACTGGGTTCTCCACTCAAGATGTGGAATTTTGTACATTTTTAATAAATAAACAGAAATGCAACAGTTCTACCATTTTTTTCCCCTGCTGAACCAGAAAACTCCCAAAACTATTAAATATTGATTCTGCTACTTGGGTCAAAAGAGACTACTGTCCATATCTTTCCAGGCATTCTCCAGCTAAAACAGTATTCTCTTCTCCTGCTCTGCTGTTGATATAATGCCTCTGGTCTAATAGTATCTTGAACGTAGTCCAACCCTGACATTTTAAATGTCAACAGATTCACACTGTGTTTTTTCAGAACAGTTTATAGTGAATCACAAGAGATTAATCAGTAAGTCTGCTCCAATCTCCAGCTACTTTTATTTCACCTTGTTCTAAACTAACTTTTTAGATCAGAACATAGGATAGACAGCAAAGAGAATATATGTTAGTGCTTGGAGTGACTGGCAGATGAAAAATGCACATAGTTCTGTAAAAGCTGATGAAATTTGTGGAAGAAAATTTAAATTATAGAGACTTTAATAGATGTGTGAAGCAAAGGCAGATTGATATTTATGTGGAGCATGCAGCTAAGGTAGATTCCACTTTTTTAAGGAGAAATATCTATGTGATTCCTTTCCAGCTTCCTCCCTGGACATCAACTGGGCATTCATGAGTGCAAAATGCCAATGGACCTATCCAGAGCTCCAAGTCCTTCCTGATTTTCATCTGGTTCTTTTGCAAGAGCAACAGCATAGTCTTAAAAATTGTTTAAATGTCAGATGGTGTTGTCTCAGGTGGGTCTGTAGAAAATTTTATTCTTTATCTACAATATTTTTTCATTCCCACAATAATTCAGTTTTGACTGTTTTTCTGCTAAAATACTAAGAGCATTATAGCAGGTGAAACATAGATTTGATAGGCAAAACCATTTTAAAAGCATACAGTTGCATACTGCATTACACAATGTCATTATCAATTATAGACAACAACTCCAAACACTCTGAAAGATTTTTTTAGGTATTTGACAGTTTAGAAACATTCATCCACATAAAAGTAATTTTTTAAAACGACTGATTCACACTGCTATGGAAATATCTGGTCCTGATTATTTTTGTCAGTGAACTTTGGGAGTGTGATGGATGCACTCAACTTCTTAACTAAGCAGTGTAGTTTGGTAGAGGCTCCAAAGAGACAAATGCCTGAGCTGTAACTGGACTGAAAACTTCTCTAGTTCCAATCTGTTCTCTGAAAACCCACTAAGGAATAGAGTGACCCAGTGAGCATCAACATGTATGAGCTTGGAACACTGATCATGTGATTAACAGCAGGTGGATTTTCCAGGAGTCATTTATCAAGGAACAATGTAATTTGTGGGTACAAGGAATCTTATGCACACCTTTTCCATTTCATGTTATATGACTACACGATAACCACTTTATTCCATAACTATGGCAGCCTAAGTGACCCTTCCCTGAGCTCTCCCTACTGAGCAGCCTGGCTGCATGGTGCTGGTCTCCTCTTGAGCTGGGCACATCTCAAGGTTGCCCCTCAAGGCAGACACATTTCACCAATGGCAGATCTTTGGTAAATAACTGATATTGTACATGACCTTGTATGATGACTTTGAATTTTGTCTTAGTAATTCTGATTTTTGTAGCTTTGAATCATTGTCCAAATGATTGTGCAGTACAGTAACAGAGTGAACCTTGCCATTGAACTTTAATACCTTTGACAGTAGTTCTTTAAGCAATCTAAATCACTCATTCCCAATGAATCAGTACAGTCAGCAGGATCCTAAATCAGGATTCATGATGAATTTGTATAGTCAGCAGGATGGCAATTAGTATCACTGATTACTTACGGAAAGACAAAATAAGTCTGAGTCTCAAATTCTCAGAAGGGGCTCACAACCCCCTATAGAAGAACAATTAAAAATGCTAAAGGAATATGTGAAGCACCTGCCTTGAAGCTGCCTGTCAGGATAGGAAAAACCATAATATGGAGAGATAAGATCTAAGAGAGGAAATAGAAGACAGTAAAGCAGATGAGTTATTGCTGTGTCTACAAATTGAACAGCTACAGAAGCAGTTACGGGAAGTGAATGAGAAAAAAACAAAATTTGGAAGAAAAGATAGAGACAATGCTCACAAGTTCTCCACACCTCCCTGTATCCATGAAAATTAGGAAACTAATAGTGTCCCCAGAGGACTGAGATGGATGACCCTTATGACCATGATGAGGGAAATGTTAACCCCCTGCCCCTTTTGGAGTCCTCTACATGTAAGACCAGACTCATCATTAAAGAAGAACATCCTGCAGGACCTCAGAGAGGTTTTTAAAAACATTCTGTCCCAAACTGTCCACAAGATGCATTACAATGGCAAACACAAGAGAAATATGTCAGAGAGCCAGGTAAAACTGAAAGAGAGTATTTGTGGTATGTCTGCCTCAGAGGTCATGACCAAATAATGAGACAAAGCAAAGGGGCCCAAGAGTTTTCCTAAATCTCAGACCCAACCCCATTGAGGAAGCCCATTCTGTCACCAGCCCACTGGGCTGGGGGAATGAATGTCTTGGATGAAGGCTAATCTTCTGTGATTCCCAAATCTTGCCTAAGTGAGGTCTCCACTGCCAACACCAAAGTCTTCTCTACAAGCTACGAACAAATGGGTAAAGTCCAGTGATATTCTGATATCCCCTACCGTAGTTTATAATCTTAAAGCCACTAATTAATGGAGCCATGGCAGTGCTCAAACCCTATTTAATTGCAAAAGAGAATGAGAATAAAAGAGACACAGAGGATATTGAAGAATTAGGTAGCAATGATTCCCGCAGATAACACACTACATGAGCAGAATTAATGCACAATATTGTAAGCTGTGGCTGTGACACAGGGTGGGATGATCTGCTGATACAGAAATCAAACCCAGAACCCCAAATTCTTGATTTTTGTTTTGGTAACTTTGAGTCTGCCTTGGTAGTTTTAAATCATCGTCCAGATGATTGTGCGGTACAGAAATAGAGTGAACTTTGCCATTGAACTTTGTGAAGTTGCACTATTACAACATCATATTTCAATGAAACCCCTTTTGCTAATATATTTGGCAGTGGATCATTAAGTCACCTAAATCACTCATTTGTGACAGGGAGCATTGGAACCTTATTTCATCAGTTTTGGGCTGTTAAGACAAAAAATGGTTCAGCAAACCGTGAGCTGCAAGAAGCCCATCACCTGACACTTGTTATTCTTGAATCATCCAAGTTGTTCTGCTGAGAACATGTGCTTAAACATCTCGCTGAATCATGGCCCATTGGCCATAGTTTGGTTTTTTGGTTTAGGTTTTTGGAGGTTTTTTTAACAGTATTATGGTCTTAGCTTCCACTATTCAATCATCAAAGTAATTTTTTTTATGAGTAGGTTAGATTTAAATAAACCACAAATGCAGGTGCTAAATAGCAGTAGTGATAACATACTTGATTAAGTGTTAGTTTGGAAAATACTATAGTGGGAGTTGAAAAGAAGCAGTTGTCTACTGGGAGAAGACTTCCACTTCACATGACAAATAAATATTTCTACATCAACCTTCATCATCATCAGGAAGAAGGTTATGACCCATCACCTCAAGACAAATATCCTTCTCTTTTTTATTTCAGACCCAAAGTCCTGGGAGGCAAAATAACTGGTGTGGTAGAAATGGTACAACTATTGCAACACCTTCCCCCATTACAAATTAAGTAGTGGGGTACTTCAACATGGAAAATTGACTTTGTGCCACCTGCAAAGTCATAATCTTACTCTTAATGCTTTGGTAGTCTAATTAATGTAAATACACAAGTCTGAATAATTGCTTTTAGGTCATCTTAATTAGAACTTCCATCTTTTAATTGGCAAAGAGATTAATTAAGATATACCCTCAACTGTCCACTAAATCCCATCCCTTATATTTTATAAAGAATTATTCCATCTCTACACAAGTGCAGGTCAAGAATACTAATCCTGCCTCACTCTTCCATTCTGTCAGCAGTTATGCTATAAAGAGAAACCTTCCTTGCACATGAATACTAAATCACATGGAAACACTGGCATCTGGCTCCCTGCATTTCCTGTGTATGGATGCACTACGGAAGCTCTTTTGATACGTCATCGAATGAGGGTCCAATAAACCTCTTAATTCAAACTAAAGTCAGGCTGCTTTTGACTATGCCCAGCACTTGTCCAGTGTGGGAACAGGCACAACTTTGCAAAAACTGGCATTTCTTAATGATAAGCACAATCTTAACTACCAACCTATGACAAATCAATTCCTTCTGCACTACCACGCATGCAGAGACAGTTCAGGATGATAGTCTATGGTCAGAGTAATTAAACTTAGTTGAAATGCCAGTGAAGTAAAAAAGACTAGTTAGCAGATTTATTGCCAAATCAGATACTTCTTATTTAAACACTTGAACAAAAAGTCAACATTTCCCCTTCAAACAGGGATTCTTTCCTGTCCATTCAGTGTTAGATGTCTGCAGGTTCTGAGTTATAGTCTAACATATGATGCCTGTCAAAAATCCCATTTACATAGAAGGTGGATCTGGGGCTGTGATTCTACCAAAACTCCACTGCCTTAGAGAAAGCTAGGAAAGTAGCCTTGTCATCTAAGTGATATTACTGTGACCGAGGCCTCTGAAGGAACTTGGCATCACGGATCTCCCACAGGTACAATGAGGAAATCAAAGGACTTGTCCAATGAGGAGTATAATCATATTTCTCTTTGTGGAGATCTCTCTCCTGAAGCTCTAGCTGCTCAGATTAATTCCAGCATTGTT
Organism: Calyptomena viridis; assembly: GCA_013390005.1. NCBI lineage: Eukaryota > Metazoa > Chordata > Aves > Passeriformes > Eurylaimidae > Calyptomena > Calyptomena viridis. Next base: position 80,660 of record WEIV01026449.1, on the reverse strand, counting down.
ATACATTTGCTGTCAGGGGAAAGAAGGTGCCTCCACCAGAACATTTCCACACAAGGGCACTAAATACAAACAGATTGAAGTTGTGACTTAAAGCCATGCATTAGAAACCTTCTCATCTACAACACTCACTTTCCTCTGAGCATAAATATTCCTTCTCCAACAGGGTTTTCGAAGCACTAAATCCTGTGGGGCTGCCTCAGAGTGTCACAGTCATGAGCTACAGCCAAGCATGTGCCACACACCAGGCTGATCCAGCATGGGGCTGTGGAATTGCACTGCTGCAACCCAGCTGTCCTGAAATGATATAGCACATCATAAAACCAAAACTGGAGAAAAGCTACTCTTAGGAAATATGTCAGAACTTGTTTTGGAACTTCTTTACTTCCTTTCCAAATGGAAAATGTACTTTATTTTGGTCAGCACTGAAGCAAACTTAAAGCTAATTATTTCTCGCTTCAAGAGCAATAGAGTTTATTGGAATGTTCCCTACAATCCTATCAGAAGTGTTAAAGGAGGCAAATAAGTTTCCAATTAATTAAATGCAGTTCTTCATATAGACAGATCACTCCAGAAAATGTTCTTTTTTTTTTCCTTTCTTCTGCATCAACACCAGTTGTCACAAAGCAGGAAGAAGGTATTCACTGGAGTTTAATATAAAATATCACAACTGTGTAATGCTTTACTCATGGTGAAATTCATCCTTAGTTAATTAATGTGTAGGGCTAAATAGAAATATTATTAGTTCCACTGTTTAAATGTAATTTCTTTGGGTACAGATTTTTCACTTTTTTTAATTTAAGCATTCTAAAATTGGCAATGTAGAGTTGCAACTTCCATCATTTTAAATAGGATTTTTGATAGCATTTATCTCTAATTGCATTTAAATTACATTTTAGAGAATTAACTGTCATTCTTGATCAAGACAACGTGAAATATAACAACAGTTATTTGTAAGTCTGAAGGAAAAAGGGGACACTTTTGATTTTTGCAAATGTGAGTAGTGGGATGAAAGGGCTAGTTTCAAACCATTTAGCTATTTCAAGAGTTTACTACAGGTGATTTAATGTGAGGAGAGCTGCTCTGGAAGAAAAAAAAAAAGGATGTGGATACTTTTCTGCTTTACTTGGCTAAATACTCCATGCATGTGCAAGGAACAAAAATTAGGCTGCAAGACACTGAAGAAAACTGGCCTATGTGCATTCATTCCACTACAGAGCTAAGGAAGAAGCCTTAAACATATCAAGTGCTCCATGAAATGCTCCTTTGGTGAGCTCTGTGGTAAATACACCATAGGAAGGGAGTGAAAGAGAAGTAAACTCTGGGTTTGCTGTAGGACATGAGCTGTAGCTTAGCAAATGTGCTGTGTAGCCATATGGCACCTGCTCCACATACTAGGAAAGGCACTTTATTACAATATTCATGTCTGGGTGCTAATATGTGAAAAGAGTGGACTCAGACAGACATTCCTGAATCATCCATGCTTCAGATCCCTTGGTTTCTAGGAAACTGGCGGCTCATGTATTGATATGGAGCATATCTCCATATCAATAATAGATGCTTCATAGCATCTACTGAGTCCCTGATGAATAGAGGCTGGAGCACATTAAGACTGGTAAAGGAAAGAAAAAAAATGTTCTGTTTCCACCTAAGAACATGTTTGTTACACAACAAGCCAAGACAAAATGAAGACTAGACGTAAGGGTATGAGTGTGGGTTGTGGGAGAGTGTTATCCTGAGATTCAGTTACAGGCAGTGCTGACTGGTACAACATCCCTGCCTCAGGCCATTCTGAGCCTCGACAAGTAAACTCAGGCATAATATTGGATTCACAAGCTAGGGAAAAGTTCAAATGCTCATTGAAAGGGATCATGATGGAATTAAGGAATAAAATTTATGTGTGTGAGAAAAGTTTACAGAGACTTAGAAACAAAGCAGGGAGAAAAAGCATGCCTGTCACTCAAACTAAAAATGTGTTTCCTCACAGACTGACTCAAGTGAAACAGTTGTCATACCTAATTCCTGAAGTCCCACCACTGCACAGCCAGATAGCGAAGGTACCTTTTAGAATAACACCTTTCCAAGTTCATCACGGAAGTAACACTGAATGACCAGAGAAACAGAACTCCATTCCTTTTTCCTTGTTGCTACAGGGTTTCCCAAGCCCATGAAGTAGTGACAGAATTGCAAGCTGTGAACTTCGAGTGAGGAAAAGGGAGGAAGCCGGGAGGAAAGGCTGACATGGCAGAAGTAAACACTCCAGGCTGCCGGCCTGCAGAGCCAGGGGACTGCAAGAGCAGGTACTTCCCATCCTTGCCCAAGGGCAGTGTGATGCTGAGTACATCCAATATTCTGGGCAGAATAGCCAAACCCCACAGTCTGATGCATCAGCATCTGCTTTTTATCCTCACAGTTATCTGGGTGTGCATGTGACTTTTAAGCTGAAGTTCCTGAATGGAGAGTCATCGTTAAAACATTTTCATCCTGGACCTGCTTTGCCATGGAAAGTTACAAAGGCTGAAAGGGTCTGCTTAAAAACTTTGGTCTGTCTACCTTCATCTTCACTCATAGCAAACTCACCTTGAGCTCAAGTCTCAGCAGATGGTAGATTTTTGTTCTTTCCAAAAAGTGTCGGCTTCTCCACCTGAAACAACCCTTGCTTTGAAGCTTATCCCTGGTTTTATTTTCAATAAAATCACTTTCATTGAAATCTCTCACTAGGGTACCAACTTGCCTCATCAAATGTTCTTTAGCAGTATTCTTTATGATTTTCTTCCCCTCTCATTTATACTGGGGAACATAATTCAGGACAAAAATTAGTAACAGCAGCCCTTGAACATAGTGTGGTCAAACTGATCCAGATTTTCGTTAATGGCTCTCTCATCTGACTTCCCATTGTTCCTGATTGCCTTCCTGTCATTCATGTGTGTAGTCTCTGCTGCCTGTCCAGCTGGGAAATCTCGTATCTGTTCAGAGCAGTGGAGTTAGAGGAACAAATCTCTTTGTCAAATTCACAGAGAACAAAACAGCAGCAAAACTAAGAACTGGATTTAAAATTTAATCCAGGGTTTTACATGTGTATTCTGTCTACAGTTTGGTAAAAGTGACAGTTGTTGATTACTTGAACTTTTACTAATATTGAAGTAACATAGAAAAAATTCATAAATTGCTTTCTGAAAACTGAGTCATTTATGGGCATGTTCATATACTTACTATACTTGCTTTCCATGCTCATGCCAGGTAAAAATAGGAAGACATAAATATTTATGCAGAATATTGCTTAGGGAGGTACAGCACTACACAAGCATTTGTATCTACACGAGTTTGGGGCATACTCATCCCATAAAAGCTGCTGCTTGTGAGCCACAAGAGGAGATTTAGCCTCAGCAATTCTTCAGGTCTCCATTATCCAAGTGTTTCTTCAATACAAACCCACAGTTAGCAGCAATGATTATACTGTTGTCACAGAACTTATTAAATCTACAGAGATATTAGTCAGCAAGATGCAGAGCCCTTTTTTAAAAGCTGTTAGTGGGCAACTAAGTTTGTGGGATTTTTTATTTATTTTTATTTTTTTAATAAAGGTGAAATTGAAATGGCTAATGCTTTTAGAAGTTATGGCTCAGTTCTGCTGCAGTCATACCAGCCAGGCCATAATGTAGAATGATATTTAGGGTTACAGAAGAGCTTGTACTGCAGTAATTGTAATCCATATAGATTTTTATTGAATAAGTTCCATTTTAGTGTCTCTATATATTGACCTAAACTATTTCAATTTAAATGTTCTGTCCAGAAGATTGCAAATGCTGATGATATTAAACATGACATTTTAAAGACAAAAGGCACCCATTCTAGGGAGAAGTGGTGGGTTAGAAGAATGACACCAGAGTGACACCAATTAGTTAAAGGTTAGGAAATAAGAGCTACTTCGTAATGTACACGTGCAGAATAACAAGGGTGTTTATTACCTTCTGAGTGATTGGGTTCATAGATTATCCAGCTGATCTAAGGCATAAATCAGATGGTTTTGCCAAACTGATTTTTGTTTGAATTACAGCACATCTCTAAAAAAACCCAACAAACCTCCACAAATTTATTCCTAGTATGTTCTGAAGTTCTTAAGAAATTCAGAAAAAGGTCACAAATAATACAAAATGTGAAAGGGATTACCTTTATTTCTCTCTCTCTCTCTCTCTCTCCCTTTCCCTCCCCATCTCAGATATATGGAAGACACACTATGGCAGCAAGTCTGCAGTTCTCTCAGGGGTGGCAAAGGGGAGCTGCCCCATCCGAGAAGGGCAGTGGTGAGCACGATTCAGCTGGGAAGGAAACATCCTCTGTAACATCACCAAATGATAAAAGCTGTGGGCTCTGGATTTTCTAGCCTTTGAATCTCCTGCTTTCAATCCTTTTGAGGGAAAGGCTTTGTGTAATTGTGAACCCACAGGCTTCAGTCCTTTTGAACTGTAAAGATTGGAGATGACTTTCATGCTGCACAAGTTTTGCATGACTTAAATTCACTACCATGAATGTCTGGGGAGAGAAGGCTTGGAACTAGAGATAAAACTGATACAAAGACACCAGATAGATAATAATTGTGGAGGGCTTCAAAACTCCAGAGTGGGCATTAGTTAGGAGCATCTTACAATGGACTACAATTTTTTTAATCACTTTCACCAAGTCCCTTGTGCAGCCTTACAATTAAAAATTAGGTTATTATCCCTTTCAAAAACATATCAAGGGTAGCGGGAAGAGATACTCTTGCTTAGTAGACTGAATGGATAGAGCAGGAAAAAAAAAGACACCCATCTCAATGCTGTTCTTCATGTCTTAATGAATGTGAATAGATATTTTGGTGACTTGGCAGAGTTGATTTCTGAAGGTCAGCACACAAGCTACCAGGTGATCTTTCTGCTTTAATTTGGGTATTTTGTAGATCTGATCCAGTACTGAGGCTAGAAGAAGGTGAAATATGTAAAAGCAAATGGCATACAATTTAAAACCATGCAAAAAGTGGCTATTTTTTAGGTCCATCCAGTTGGGTTAGCTCTAGACTGCCTTTCTTGCTTCTAAACCATTTCAGCATCACTGTGAAGACCAACAGAAAGGTCTGACTTGCATTGCAACAAAAGTGCATTAATCAAAGTTGTATTTCATTATTTTAAACCTGGGGATGACTAGAAATAACTACAGCATTGCATTTTGTGGTGTGGAGTTCATTGCATGTATTTGGAAAACTAGTGTGTTGATTACAAATATTGAAGATAGATTACTGAGAAACCAGATGTAAACGCTACCTCACTTCTTTTTTAAGCCTTGGTCGTGAAAAGTCAACAAGTGCAAATAAGTGCAACTAAAAGCAAGGCTGAAGCCTCCAAAAGTCACATCAAAGCAATCCCTGCTCAGTGGCTGCCCAATGTCAATGATTCAGCTCTTTGAACATAAAGCACAGAGTAAATGGGATTGTAAACAAGTGGGCACCGCAAGTACATGGCAGATGAAGGCCAGGGTGTCCCTGACCCAGATGAAGATGTACATGCATAACAGTGTGGCCCAAAGCATTCCCATCACAGTTCTATACGTTTCATTTATTAGATTAAAAAGAAAAAAAAAATTAAGGCTTTTGATCATGAGTTTTAAAACGTTTCAGATTTAAAGCACTATTATTTGAAAGGGCACACTGTCACAACACTTCAATTTTTTGTGATACTTCACCCAGTGTTATTTGGATGTCATAAAATCATTTTGTTTTCTCAAAATATTTTTCAGAGATCCAGCTTGAAACTGCAAGATGATGTTCAGATATTTTTTTCCTCTAGCATGTGGCAGTTATGATGAATCAGAGTTTATTCTGTGTTCTGTTGATCACCATAGTAACCTGTGCTCTCTGTATTTAATAGGAAACAAAAAGTTATTTATTTGACAGAGATGGGGTTCTGGGAAGCATTGGTTTATGAACACTAGCAAAACATTTTAATGGGACTATTTGGTTCTCTGGTTGTTACATGTACTGGTAATTTGCTCTTCACCTGTCATGAAGATCTCACAAGAAGGAATTGATTGTAGTTAAAAGGTGTTCATTAGAATTACAGATATTTTCTACTCTTAGTGGTTGTTATATAAAGCTGGACAATGCCCTATTCAGTGCAGACTGTTTATGTGTATGCAAAGCCCATAAAGGTACTTTGCTAGCTGTTGGGCTTCTTTTGTATTCTCAGGAACCAAAGGGATTCCTAAACTGCAAACAAAAGATAGCAATTGATTGTTGTTATTTAATGAAATCATTGCTTGTTTGTATCAGAACGGGTCTATTTTTTTCAAGCCCAAAGGGGGAGATTGCTCATCAGCTTTTAATAGTTCCTTTGGTGGTGCAAATTGATTTATTTTATGAAATTACTTACTTTCAGTGTGTTAATTGATCTTCCTCACTGGTTACTCTTAAGGATCAATTCATCGATCTGTCTCATAGAAGTGCCCCCACAAAATCCAGAGATGGCACAGGGGTGAGAAGTGGTATCCAGTGTGGGGCAGAGGAAGCTGAAGAGCTCTTTCTCTCCATCCTCTTGCTCTGTGGGACTCAGACACCAAATCTGCTCTCCTATTGAAACTTTCCTTAAGCAAATTGTAGCCTTAGGGGACAAGCAGCAGAGAAAGCAGGATGACTGACCACGCAGGTTTTCCTTTGTGAAGAGAGTTTCTGCACTTTCAGTACCCTGTGGAAACATACCATGATGTGACATAATCTCAGAAAGGTTTATAGAGGAATCCATCAGGAAAAGATGTGGTCATCACATTTCTGATCTCTACCTGCAATGAATGTTTCCTTTTTGAACATCATTACTATATAGCTATAAACCACTTAATTTTTCCCTATCTTGACAATTTATCTAAGCCACAATTACAAACACACATTTTTTAAGTAATCTCCACTTCCTCAAGCATTCATATATTTTACCTATCTTTTCTTGAACATTTTATCATTCTGCAGTGAACCATATTTTCAACACATAGAAATATAAAGCTTGAATTTCACCAGCCCTACAGGGATTGTGTTACCTAAAAGATTGAATTTATTTCTTCTAACTCAGGAAGAATTTTAATGTTAACTCTGAGACATCAAATGCCATTACAAAAATAACAGAAAATACAGCTATTAATTCAGAATTCTTATTTTATTGGAAATATGGGTCTAGTGTTTAATATACTTATTTTATATCCTGTAGAGGCAGATGCAATCAATACCAAGCATCAAGCAGAATGTGTATATTGATTGCACAAAACCCCCTTTCATACTCCTTATCAAGTGGGTTTTCTAACCTCTATTCTTAGGAATGCCATTTGGAGGATGTGCATATGTATGTGTAAAGTGAACTGTTATTATGACTTCATCTGTGTGTGTTGGCACTACAGGCAGTTCTGCTGAAGTAAGAATTTGGTAGTAGCAAGAGACACAAAATCAGATCACCAGAGCACTACTCAGAAGAAATTGCTGAGTAAGTGCATTATGTTTTTTTCTTTCCTGCTAAGAGATTAAATACCATACCTGGATATTATTTCATAAATACCACACACAGAGAACTTACAAGATAGATAAGGGAAGCCTGGCAGCACAAGGAAAAATCAGAGGCATTAGGAGTTAGGAAACATCAACTGTGATAGATGCATTTTTCTGCTATAATGAGCTCACTGGGGATGCAGTTTTTGCTCTACAAAACAGTTAATTAAAATTTTAGCAAGCCTTTTTAATTCTAAAACATGCAGAAGACAGGGGCCTGGTTATGATGTGCCTGACAGTTTAACTTTGGAGATTAGGTTCAGATTTTTTAGTGGCTTTATAGTAAACTAGCACTTCATCAACTCCATTCCAAATGTCCAAGATACATTTTCAGATTTCTTTAAGGCAAGTCTATATAGCCAGGTACACAAAAAGACAGGCTTTCACTGGGTGCACTCTGAGGTGGCCAACACAAATTAGTTCTGAAGAACTATATAGCTCTGTTTAAACTATTAAGCCAAACTGAGCATTCCTAACAGTCAGGATCAGCCCAAGTGCTTTAGTCAAGCATAGGATCACAAGATTCTTGCCTAACTTAGAGCACAGACAGGTAAAATTTGCATTGTTCTTGCACCTTTACCTGCAAAATGGGACTACAAACTTCTATCACAAAGATGCGATACATTTAAATAATGTAATATCAGACCTATTCGATACAATAAGAAGATCTTGGATGGGAAACTGCATAAATGCAAAAAATTAGATCACTAAAGCCCATAGTTTATGCTTGCACATGCTGATGATCAGTGTATGCTTTTTCAGAAAATAAAGCAATTATTTCTGAGATAATGGTGAATAGCTTGTAGAGAACTGACATACATGAGTTGTACATAATTTATGCATTGAAGAATTTACAGAGATACTCCCTTTCCTTTGCAAATGTAGAGAACACTGGCAACAGATATCACATACAATCCACCTTTTGTTAACTTCCATAGAGCCACAGTACACAGGTCACACATACGAAACAGAAGACTTTAGCTCAAGAAAAGAAATACAGTTGTAGAATGGATTTGCTTGCACAAATGCATAGAAGTTTTCAAATAAAGCAAGAAGGCAATATTGATTCTGATATAGCTACCACCAAAAATACAGGCTTTGCAGAGTCAATACTGCCTTGATTTAGGTTTTAACCCAACCCAAAAGTCTCAGACTTGCCTCCATCCACTTATTGATTTGTCTGGCATGCTGGGTTGTTTTTTTTCCAGAAATGCTTTTCTGCTCTCAAATTTTAGCTAGCTCTCCCAAAAGAATGTCACAAAGAGCAATTCTGTTCCTTACAACTGAGCTATTGACTATCGTAATAAAAAGGAAAGACAGAAGTCATGTCAGCTTAGCTTCTCACAGGACCTTACAGTGCTCCTTCATTCAAAAACACTTATGTAATCAACAAGCAATGAGTAATGAGTTGCAAAATATAAGCAGCCCTTAATTTTCTATCAGGTATGATAAAAACTTGATAAAGCTGTGCTATTATTAAGGAATAAGAGACCACTAACACATCAGTTCTTTGATATTTTTCTACAATACCTGTTATATTTTATATTTTTTTTCTCTCCTGCTACCTGACATCTAAATGCCTATAATTTTAGACATCAGGACCACATTACAGAAAAAAGATCCAGAGGAAGAGCGCTGAAAGATTTTTTTTTCCATTTGTAGACAGTAATTTCACCTAATGTGCACATTCAACACCTTCTTTATCTTTTTATGGGGATGGAGTGGGGTGAGATGAAGGATCACAGAGACAGCATAGCTTTTTTAATAAGCCTTAACAATTTTGCTTTTATTACCGTTGTACAGTAAAATTGAAAATATTTAGGTAGGGGCAAAAAAGCCCTGATGATGAATCATAGAGGAAACCAAGAGAGGAATAAAGCTATGATTAGAAGAGATTAAACAAGCCATAAAATTTTAAATAAAAGTAGGATGCAGGAAATAGAAAGAGACATAAGTGATTGATTGAGGTGCAAATGTATGTGCGGGTAGGAGGAAAGAAAAGGGTAAATTTGTCTGGGGACTAAATCCATTTAGGTCATTATAGTTCAATATGGCCATGATCCAGAAAAATGCTTGAGCGTATGTTTGGTTTTAACATGTGAGTCACTCTCTCAAAATCTGAGCTCTGCTGACTTGCTCAGGCTCAGGTTTATGTGATTTCATTGGGATCCTCTCTTGAATTATATCACCGCACTCTAAAGCCTATAAGCCAACAAACTGAAATACTGGGTTTGCATATCTTTTTGAAGGGTATCTATTTGAGGGATCCATTTCTGGACACAGAACAGAACACTGAAAAGTGTAAGCTCTGTTTTCCATTGTGGCATGATCTTAAACATGGAAACTTATACAGAGGCTGAAGAAGAGGAATGTCAATGGCAACCAGAGGGGCTGGGACAGAGGACTCTGCAAGCTTTTAATTGCTGGAAAACTGTGCTAAAATGTTATGAGAGATGGCACATGAGAATTTAACTGAGCCAGAATTACTATGCACTTAATACTTATTTGTGTGGTTCCATTAGTGGTGCCTGTGCCTGCAGGCTGCAGGGTCACAGTGCAGAAGGACCACCAGCTGTGCCACAAATATGCCCACGGGCAGAGCAGATCCTCCTCTGGCCCCGGGAGCACAAGCAGGGCTCTTCAAAGTGTCTCTGTGAAGACATTTTATATTGCAGTCATTAACTGCTGAGAACAAGAAATGGATTCTTTGTTCTTTCTACCCCAAGTTTTGGTGGGACTTTTGGCCAGGGCAGAGGAATGATTTTGGAAGTCTGACTAAGTCCATGGTCCTGAACCACTAATTTGTGCTAATTGGCTTGTAAAAAAGATCATGTCTTACATAATTTTTTTCTCTATCTTCTAATCCCTAGGAGTCAGTCCCTTCTTCTTCCCCCCTAAACTCCAATCTTACATTTTCTAGGGCAGAAAGAAATACTATTTGGGCTTTTCAAAAATGAACAAAGTAGAAAAGATTAGATACACAATACATGTCAGCACCTCAAGATACCATATTTATTTTTCTTAACTCTGTTTCCTGAGAAATGGGAATAGAAGAATCACGGCTTTCATTGAACAATAAAGTTAATTTCTAGTTCCCAAGGTTTCACAGAAAATCATTAAAACATAATTCTTGCAATGTCACCATAAATATCACTTTGACTTCTTGAATTTTTCTTACTTTTGAGCTGGCTTTCTGAAAATGCAACAATCCATTTATACAGCATTTTACAGAATAGAGGTACTTGTTCATCTAATATGTCACAGGGGTTTTTTTCTCCTAGGAAGTTATAATGATGCACAAGAGCAAACATTTGTATACATACAACTGTACATCCATAAGATATTTTCTTTAATTGCTGCATTTTATTAATAAGCTAATAATTAAAGCTTTTTGAAAAAAAAAATCAGAAGTTGAAATTATAAACTGTGTGTCTTTTCCAGCATTTTTATGTTTCATTTATTGTCAGGCTCTCAGTTAGCAAGATGAGGTGGCTGATAATTATTCAGGATTGCCAATTAACCTACTTAGCAGGTCACACAGGTAACTGGCATACATTGTGTCAAATCTCATTATTGAGATAATAATTTAATCAACCAGTGGATTGACTGAAGGCATGGGAATCCGAAGAATAAATTAAACAGAAAAATAAAATCAGCACCTAGACAGACATTATATTTAAATACATAAAAATAGTTTATCACACAAAATTATAAAGCATACTATTTACTAGTAGAAACCCAGTAAATTCTGGGGTGAGGTATTGAGCGTGGGGATTTTCTGTCACCAGCATGAGTATAAAAAAATGTTATATGTCTCCTGGTTTCTATGAATGAAAGATAGTTTAACATATGGAGAATCTATGGGCATGTGTGTTATTCTTTAGCAGTTAAACAGACATGCAATGTGATTGTAGTTAATGCAGTGTTACAGGCCAGGCCTTCCCAGGCACATCTGCTTTCTGATATACATGGAATAATCCTGGCCTCTCCTTTCCTATATATCCCAGCCTTTTTCAGTTATTCGTGCCTGGTTTTAGATCAATGACAAAGGAATGTCAAGTAAGAAAGTCACATAATGGATAAAATTATATTGCTGGATCTTTCAAGAAGGGTAGGAAAGAAAAAACTACAATAACTGCAATTCCCAGTGAAAAAGCTGTGCTTTCTCTATACAATAATGTTCTGCTTTTACAAGGTGACTGAGTAAACAGGAGGTAGGGAAAGTATAGTCTGTCTGGAAGCAGAAAAACATTTTCTGGGCTGATGGAGAAAGAACTACTGGAAGGAATAACAACATCTTTAAAAGTGGGTTTGATACACATAGGTTACATGTGAGATTGAAGCAGATACATATTTGTATCTGTTTCAAAGAGAGGCACAAACTTTACTAGAAATTATCAGAGTTTTCTTTACTAGAAATTTATCAGTTTTCTTTACTAGAACTTTATCAGAGTTTTGAATATCTATATTCAAAATATAGACTGAAGAAAAAATACCATTACTAATGCCAAGACCTGGTTAGTCCTGAATGAGTGAGGTGGAAGGAGTCCCAGAGCACAGACAAAAGTACACGCAAGACTTCAGAAAAGATGAGAATATGGTGAACTTGCCCTTGTCTTCATGGTCTATTTCAATGGTTTACTGTCTACAGGAACAAGAGGGCTATAAAAGAAGCTATCACTCCTCTGAGCAGTGGATCATTCAGTTTAAACATATCTCATAGATGTTATAGCCAAGAATTACAGCACACTGAGCACTGCTCCAGCACTTGCAATTTATTCACTCAGTAGGGAAAAAAGGGACTTCAATCTCAGCTCATGATAGGCCTGTAAAATAAAAAACAGCCAGCATGCAAAAATAGCCAGTGTGCCAGGAATGAGTGCTGATCTCTTAAATAGATTTGTTTTGGTCCGTTTTGGTTTGTTTTTTATAACAATGAGCAAAAACACATGCTTAAGTTACCAGATGTGATCTAGACCACTCACTTATGTTGCCAAATATATTATTTTGAATCATAAATTGTCTTGCTACTGAAACAGCATATATTATAGCCAAAAGTCTGAGCATATCTATTGCAATTCTGGAATTACAGAAACACCATACAGCTCTAAAGTGTCTATTTTACTTGTTCCCACTGAATATAAATGCTATAGTAGTCGATAACTTCTTAGACTTTTTTTAAAGACCAGATCAGGATAGCACTATTCATGGATGCTACCCACTAGTTCAGGAGTGCCAGATAACAGAAACTGAAGAAAAATCACTTTCACCTAATTAGTAGACAACTTAACATTGATGAGTTAAACTTTCTCATTAAAACTTCCCCTGATAAAAAAGCAACAAGCTTAAAGATAAGAGCTTAATCTATTTATTTATTTTAACATAAAGCAAGAGCTCAAAAGTCCTGAATAAATTCAGTGCAAGGGCCTCTCAGGGTATGTCAGCAGTTACAGAAAGCCCACAGCTCCCATTCTGCTTTTCTGGTTCTTGTGGATATTTCCAGTGTTTTCAGCTCACTATTTTTTGTATATTAGGTACTAAAGTTATAAATGGCTAATCAAATTACATGGGTTACAATCACAGTAAAGAATGATGGTAGATTAAGAAACTCCATTAAAATACTGAATATTTCACTACCTAGCTATCTAGAAGAAGCAGATTTAATAAATGCTTTGATAAGGCAAAAACATTGACTCGCTTCCATGATGGTCTGGAGAGCCACCATTTCAGAGGTTAGCTCAGGACACCAATACAGCCTCGGCAGCAGGAGTCCCATATTGTGGAGGCAGGATATGTTCTAAACAGGGCTTCAAGTCTGAATGGAGATAAGCCCAAGAGCAAGCAGCAATATGGATCCTCAGGTGCATACACTGCTGTAGCTGTGGGGGACCATTGCAGAGACTGAACACACACTAACTGCATCTGCTATAGAGAGATTGTTCTGCATGAGAGCTGCTCTGAGTGATCTCTGGAAAAAGGATCAATGAGAAACTTTTGGCTTCCTTTACATTTATTACATTTTCCATTTTTTTTTTAAAAAAAAGCTTTCTATTGTTTTCTCATTTATAATTCACAGTCTGTAATTGTCATGAAAGTAATCCCATTATATTGTTGTCTTAGCACCATTTTACAACTCTTCATTTTAAAAAAATGTTTTCCAATGACACCATTATAACTTCAGCTGACAACAATCACACGTGTATTTCTTAACTACAAATTTAATGAGAAGAATTACTAGCTGGTATTAAAGGACCATAATAGAGTGTGATAGCATTTTGGACAGATCCAGACAGGCTAAAATGTTACTCACCACCTCCTCCCAGTACCGTGGCAGGCTTGAATACCCCTGTTCAGTGTTAACCTTTCTCATCCCTCGCCTTAGCAGAGGAACCAGGTGCCCATTCACCTTTACAGGTGATGCTAATTGCTGACATGCTGGGAGCAATTTGAACCACAACTCCCCGGGACAATCTGGGGCAGGGAACGGCTTCTTCTCCCTGTGGCGAAAATGATGAGTGCTCACAGCCCCTAATTCCCACTGAAAGGAAAACAGCAGGCAGGCTTTACTCAGAAGAGGGGGGGACAAGAAAAGAAGACAGGCTCTGAGCCTCCCCAGGGTTAGAGCAACTCCTCCCCAAGGAGGGCACTGTAATGCTTTCCAGGGTCTGCCCCTGCCACCCCCAAAAAGAGCTACACCTGCTGCAGCGTGGCGGCTTTGCCCTGCTGCCCCTCCTGGCTCTCACTTCACTCCCTCCCCACAGAGTGCTGTCTCACGAGGGAGATCAGCGGCCACTTACTGGGATCCTTTTCGGAGCATCCACCCAAATACCAGGGCTGGGAGAGCAAAGGGCAGATTGCTTTTTTTTTCCTCATCACGATTGCCTGTTTCTCTGGACAGCAGAAATGATTTTAAATCACTGCAACCTGCAAAGAGCCTGGACTACTCTATCCCAGCCCCTAGGCAAGGATTTTATCACCAGGTTGTATTTTTTACAAATAGATACTATGTATTATACTCAATACAGAGCAGAGTAATCCCTCTTCAAACTTCAGTGAGAAGAACAGTGTTGGAAACTCGGTCTAGTGTTGGAACAAGGTTGGAAACTCTGTCTTTTGGACAAATTAGTCCCATATAACTTTCCATGCTGAAGGTGTCACTGGCTGCCTGCATCTGTGCTGACAATTCTGGCTCGGGAAGCCACAAGTCTTTTGGTTTAGGGCTGCAAAACATGGCTGATTTTTTTTGCCTCTGTAGCTTTCCCACTGGTCACAGAAGAAAGCCTTTATCCCTCAGAAAATGCACAGCTGAACTAATACATTGTCAGGGATTTGTTGCAGAAGGACAGTTTACTTCTTGAGATAACGCTAAAGATTCACAAGTGAAGGAGCCTGCAACAAAATGTTTTAAAACATTTTAAATATAATGTAGTGCATAACCATGGACTTTCCATAATAATCATGATTTAGCGAATGTATAAATAGAATAAAAGCAATATTGAAGCAAATAAATGACCTCTGACACAAAGAATGAATTGCATTTCATATTACTTTACTTAAGTGCCCCCTCCCTCACCCATCAAACAGAAGCTTTATTGACAAAATGTGCTCTGGTAATTTAGGCTGTAGAATTAAAGAATGTGTAGCTCTGGGAAAAAACTGAATTATGGGTTCTATTTGTGAGATGAGGAATGGCATGTAATAAATTAATGAACTGGAAGTTTATTAGTTGTAAAAGAGAGAACTAATGGAATGCGTTGTCTATCAATCTTTTTTTTTAACTCAAAAATGTTCAGGTGGGTGAGCGTCACATCCATTATGTATTTATTATCTTATTAATACCAATATGTGCTAGAATCTCAACAAGCTACAAATATATATCTCAGCTTCTAATTCTATTAGTCAGTTTTGGAGGCTCTACTCTAAATCCAAGTCATCAGAATATCTACTCAGATATTTCAGCCAGCAAAAAATTCACTTGAACATAAGAGTTACCAGCTCATATCATCTAAGGCTGCAGCCCTCTGCTGCCTGTACAGACTGCATTCATCAAAATTGTGGTGTGAAATAAATTCACACACAGTCTCAATGACAGCTGCATTTCAATAGCTATTTATTGCTCTATAGACACATAAATACAAAAGGACAGTAAGATAACAATTTTAACAAGAAACATGTAGAGAAGCCAGTCTAATATAAAATGGAAGAATCAAATCCTTGGCTGTTAAAGATGTTTTCTCTGCTTTGTAAAGTACAGGGATTTACCTCAGCTACACTTTCTCATGGACCTATTTATTTTGCACAATTGAATGATTTGCCTTGAAATATTTTGAATCATGATATGTATTTGTGAATATGCACAATAACAACAATAATAAGGTAGTTTAAAATCTATTATGATGCTTCTCCCAGTCTTAGCTGATATTATGTCATAAAAACACAGTGTAACAAATAGAATTTAGCCCTAAATAAATACTTAAAACATGTGCAAGAAACAAAAATGCCAGAGTAGGAAATTCAAAGCTCAAGTCAATGCATATGAAGGTATATGTAGAACAAAGCAGTCAGCCCTAATATTTCACGTGCTGCATAGATCCTTGGGTAAAAAATTTTAGCCCTGCAAAGGATCAATTTGTTTGCTTTGATTTTCTTTTCCAGAAATAAAAATAAACAAGGGAAGAAAAATTGCATTAATTTATCCCTCTAGTAGCCTATGAGCAGGTGCTTTTTTGTTTTATTGTTTGGGGTTTTTTTCATGTGGCCAGTCTAGCAACAGATGTCTTACATATATTAGTCTGTTAAGAATAGTCATAGCCATTCCACTTAATCAGGTAATAGCATACTACTGACATATTAGATGAATTTAAAGTATTTGTTTTCTTTATCCATTTACATTTCATCTCAGAGGTCCAATACAACAGGGTTTTGAACTATTTGTGCTGAGCACAATTGAAGGGCCAGTAATCCAATAATTTGATTTTCTTGCTGAAGAGAAGAGAAGAGAGGGAAGGCCATGTTTCTCAGCAAGTGAGCTGCAGGCCTGCATTAGGCTTTAAGCTTCCTGTGTAAAACATACCCCAAGGGCAACAGAAGGCCACTTAAATACAGCTTGGAGGGCATAAGTGGAACATGGTTGTGGCACATTGGCTTTCTGCCCAGGAATAAATTCCAGCCATTAGCATCAAACACTCATCCTGAAGCTCTCAAACAGAAATTAAATGTCATCTATCAAATGAATAAACAATAATAAATTAAAGTAGCACAAGTAAATTAAAAAAATAAATTGCAGTAATTTATACTGTGGATCATCTGTTCTGGATTGCTGTTCCAGACTGCACGCCTCAGACTATCTTTCAGCCTATTTTTTCACTATTGGATTTTTGCACATGCAAAACAGCCCTCGATACACAAACTGAACTTATTCATGATCTATGTTACTTGTTACTAAAAAAATAGTTATAAATAGTGCTTGCTTTTCCTGTGCAATTAATTTTGTTTACTTTTGCTAGTCATAGGTTGAGTCTACATGAAATGCATCTAAGCAAGAATACAGACAAGAACAATTAAGCATGCAAAAAATGCACCTTTAGATGCCTCAGGTGGAGCTGCACATTCTGGTTTAAACTGTCAAGGAAAATTTCAGCAGGCTTCAGAATTTTGAGAGCTGTGAATTTAAAATGAATTAGTCCATTAAAATGCTCAAATGACAAGCAAGCTGTATTCTGGGATAAATTTTAAAAGGGAATTTTTGGTAAGAAGAATTTAATTACTTAACTGAAATTTTGCCATGATTTCCTGGCTAAAGCTTCAATATTGGTGAAGCAGAAAAAAACAACAACCAAGGGAAACTATCACGCTTTATCTGAATCACAGTTATTATAGCAATAAATTCAGCCTTGCACTGCAATGGGACAGTATTACAAAGGAGAGCAAAGGGAAATATCTCACTTACTGAATATTAGTATCATTTCCCAAAACAAGTTGACTCTTCTTAGGAACTTCTTTCCCAAAACTTCCTTAGGGTATGAAATAATTGGCTATTAACCAGTGTGTTCTTGACCCAAAGAACGAGGCAGAAAACATGTAAGACTTGTCTGGATTACAAGGAGAAATAAAAGACAAATCAGAGTAAATATGTACTGACTGAACCCTCTGCTCTCTTCATTTTTCCTAGGTGAAACTTGGAGAATTTTACCTGCATTCATAGCAGGGCAAAAGACCTGAGAAAAAGAGCAGGCAGAAAAGTGGGGAGGGAAAACAGAATGGCACAACTTTCTCCCTTTTCAGATTTATTTTCCCCTACTTGCTTGTCCTGCTGTGTGGGGCTGTGAAAAAGAAAGGCTGCCACATCCACAGCACCACATCACCAGTGTAGAGGGCATCCCGTCTCAACCCATGGCAAAAGAGAAATTAGGAAAATGTGTCTGCACACCAGGAAAAAGAAAAAAAAGCTAACTCTTAACTTATCACAAATCCTGTGCACAGTCTTCTGAACAAGTGATAGTTTCCTTTTTTCCCCCTGGTAAATGTAATCACCTGTAACCTACCAAAACCTCTGCAGGTCCTCCGAGGGCTGACCCAGCACCCCGAGCAGCCACGTGAGGAACAGCTGAGGACACCGGTGCACAGAGGCAGTTCCCATGCCCTGGAATGAGGGAAACAAGTTGTCAGTATGCAGCAGGCAGCACCGAGGGCTGAGCCTGCTGCTAATGAGTGCTACACAGAGGGCTCAGGTCATGGGTTTGCTGCATTCTGTGCACTTGGCACACCTGTGAAATATCACACCAACAGGCAGCTGGGCTCACACACCCACCTGAGTGCAGGACAGTGTAACCAAGGGGCTGGGGCAGGTATCTCTGTGACACTGGTGGGGTGTCTGTCCCTCTTTGTCAGCTGGTTCAGTGGGGCTGGAAAGAGCTGTGCAACTAAAGAAGTCCTTTTGAGGCTGCTTGACCATCACTGCACCTGCCCTGCCACTGGGGTATGTGTCTCTGGGCAGGGTGTAAAGCCTTAATGCTGGATCCTAGTGGTTCATAATTGTCCCCAGTAAGTGCCTGTACACTACAGGGTACAAACAGAAGGCAAAAAAAGTGGTGGGATGGACTGTGATCTCACTAGCACTACAGCAATGTGGTGAACTAGCTTGGTAGGAATAGGAGGGGGGTGGTCAGCTGCCATGAAGGGCTTCTGTGGATGGAACCAGGTCTTCCAGGAGGACAGGCCAGGACATCAACGGGGGACACCTGCCCTTGATGTGAGACAGTAGCTGGGACACACGGAGCTGTCTGTGCCACAGCACAAGTGACAAGCCAGCTGGCAGCATATGGAGTCAGGACCAGAGGGCAGCTCACGGTGGGTGGCATTGTAGTGAGTGTCTCCTACAGGCCACCTGATCAGAAGAAGTAGATGAAGCAAAGAACTGGAAGTGGCCTCATGCTCACAGAACAAGGGTCAGAGCACTGAAGGAATACAGGGTGCTGCTAATGAAGTAGCAAAACAGACACACACAACAATATATTCTCCTGGTAGATCCTAACTTGGCTCTATCTACCTTAAGAAGTGGCTTTCATCTTCTGCATAAGCATTCTGCTGCTGTTCAGAGGATGGTGAGCACAGATTTGAGCAGTCACCATGTTTCCTCATTGTCTTACACCCCACTGGAATGTTCTGCAGCAGAAAGAAAGTTTCTGTCTTCTCCAGCCTTACCCTGCTGATCACTCTTGATGCCCTGAAAATGTAACAGATGCAAACATGATGTACTGGCCGCAAATTTTGAAAAAACATTTATTTTCATAGGGCAAAAAGGAGGTTGTTTGCGTAGGAAGTGTGTGTACGTACACATGCTTTAAATAAAGCTCCTCCATGTTTCCAGACAAGATTTCACTCTGTTTCAAAAGCCTTCACCAGTCTTATATCCCAAAGTGTCTGAATATAAAGAAAGAGGATAGAAAAAATTTTGCTGACTACAGTAAAAGGAAAATTATTGTAACAGGTGTTTCAGCAGGTTACACAATGCCTAAGTTTTCAGCCTTACAGAGGACCTTTAGAATAGAGGTGAGTGGTACTCTGCTGTCAGACAATAAATTTTCAGTGGTAATGAAAGACAAGGCTGAACTTTAATGAA
Source organism: Calyptomena viridis (assembly GCA_013390005.1). NCBI lineage: Eukaryota > Metazoa > Chordata > Aves > Passeriformes > Eurylaimidae > Calyptomena > Calyptomena viridis. Next base: position 60,987 of record WEIV01026449.1, on the reverse strand, counting down.
AGAGAGTAATATCCCCAACACTTTGCTTCCCCATTGCTACATCTGTGTGGCAGGACATTCTCTGATTTATTTTACAATCAGAGTCCTCTGTATCCATCTGTGTGGCAGGCAGAGTCAATTTTGCCTTAGTTTTACATACTCTTATGATGGTGAAAAGATCAGCAACAAGAAAATCCCGTGGTATGTTCTAGAGATGTGGGACCATTTCTAGAGAATTTGAGGGAGGAATTTTAACATATTATGAAGAGCCTATAAGTTCAAACACAAATTAGGACCCTTAATATTCTTTAAACTCTTCAGATTCAGTGAGTGCCTCACTACACTCTTACACACACCTACATAATATCAGTGCTTTGCTTATTCTATATTTCAGTAACTTAAACACACAATTAATTCTCTCATGCTGCAAATTTATCTTCATTGAGCTATCTTTTGATCTTGGGCATTAACTGTGATCAGCAGTAAGGCAGAGACAGTCTATCCAATTAGCAGGTGACAGCCTCAGAAGCTCAGGACACAGCACCTCTGTTACACTGCCTTCCAGGAGGTTTGATCTCAACAAACACATTAGATGAACCTGCCCATGGTATTTGTCTGCCTACCTCAGCTCATCTGCTCAGATGGCATTTTGCCTGTTATCAAGGTAATATACTACTTTCAGGAGGTGCCAAAAAGGAATGGCTTTAGGTCCATAACTTGCTGAACTCTACTAATGTAGCATTTTTCTAACACCAAGCAATTACACAAAGCATCTTGACTTTCTCTGTATAAAAGCAACTTATTATCAGATGCTCCTTTGTATGGAATTCAAACAACTTGTTTTCTAACACGAGCCAAAACAAGTACATCTTTCAAAGGAGATTGGTTTTGTGCTCTCTGTGGCTGTTTTGATACTTACGGCATCAAGAAATCTATTTCACTCAATAGTTACACTTGGGGCAATGACCATCTTATTCTGTGTTTTCCCCTGTCCAGAGCAAGAGGCTTCTGAGCCATAGTCAGGGTTCCTGGGCACTGCACAGATACCAACTATAGTACTGGGTTCAGTGTCAAATAAGCCTGTTTTGGCAGCAGTTTCAAAGCCACAGGGGGAATCCATGGCGCAGCTTCCATTAGACATCTCTAGTAAATTGTGAACAGCCCTGTCTCACTGCTATTTACCTCCAGTTAATCTGTTTGTATCTGTTTGTGCCTGTCTGATTTCACACTGCAAAACCCCGAAGCTATGAAAGCAAGAATGCCAAGATTAGAGAATATACTGTAAACTGGATGAAATCGGTAAGTTTCCAGATGTTCCTGGATGCTTGAGGATGTGTCAAATGAGGCTGTGTTGAAGAACTCTTAGATGAGAGCAAGGTGTGAAATGCCTAAGTGTGAATGAAACACAGCTAGAATGAAAAGCAAAAGTCCAAGATCTAGTAATGGTCCAAATAATTGTTGAAGCTAAGCCTGATTGACTGTATGATTGTATTCATTCAGCACCTAAAGTAGGTCATTAGCACTGAAACTGATGGGTAGTCATGTAAATAGAGCACTAGAACATCAAGAAAAATGCAGGAACCTGTGTTCTTACAGTAGCTTCTGCCAGCTTGCCTTTGCCCAGTTGGGAATCACCACACTGTGGCTTTGAGGCTCTGCAACAGGAGAGTACACGGGCCTTAGTCCTGGCAGAAGACTGGGTCTCACTGCCTCTAGGGCCACAGGGGCACAACTAAAGAAGCATTGGTATGTCCTGGTTTTCAACAGAAAAGAGAGAACAACCTGTGGCTGCCCTTCTGCCATATGCTGCAGAGATTCTCAATTTATTCCAAGAAACAAAGCAAACTGCAGCATACACTTGTTCATAAACACCATGAGATATCACCTCAGCATCACACCAGGACAATTAGTTGCAGCACTGTTTTACATGGACATGGCTTCTAGTTCCTGCATTTGATTACTTCAGACGACCTTGGGATATCCAAACTGCTCTCTAAAATTGGAGCTTTCCCCATTTTTCTTTTGCGTTTCCACAGCAGTCCCTCCTCTCTACCTCTTCCACTTTTATTTCTATTTTTTTTTTTTTGGTAATATGATTGATTAGAAGTCTATCTTGTCAGTCTCTGTTCAGTCCTGCTCTTCCCAGGCATTTTACATTCAGTACAACAGATATAAAACCTAGAGCTGAGATGAGAAGAAAGAGATCATAAGAACAGAAAAAAAGGATCAAGAAGAAAATCCTCCAACCCATTGAGAACATTGTTCTTTCATTATTGAAGTGTATTGTATAGCAACAGTAAAGAAGTTACAGAAAACTTCTTTAATTTAACGTGGAGCAAGGAATGTCATTAGAATGGGAAGAGCTTTATCATCACTGCTGAAATTACAGTGCTTTTCATGGACTTGCTCAAACCACCTCCTGCCTGGATTATTGCTAAGGGTTAAGAGAACTGAATACACAATACTTTCTGAAGGGATGTGGGGGAAAGGGATGGAAGTGAATGTAACACAAGGAAACCTGGAACGAGGAGGAAGACTAAAAATACAACTTTACTCCTCTGCAAAATCAATTCAACTAAAATTGAGTAAAAGAACAAGATGATGTCTCCCTCCTACAACACATTCCATTCTTCATGTATATTGACATTGAAGGGTAAGCATGATAAATAGTTCTATTTTCAGTCACCCAGAGAAGAAAGTTATAAGACTGACTCCAGCCAATAGTTTTCTCCTGCCTCAACACAGTCGTCCACAAGGAGACTCTGCTGGCAGTGTTAGACAGGTTTTATGACTCTTTAGAGGCATAGTCGTGATTTTTCTGCTGGCACATGGGCAGGTCACTTAACTGTTGTTACTACATCAATACAAGAAGCTTGTTATCATGCAGCCAAAGGCAACTTCCCAGGGAGAGTTGAAAAGGGGAATCAACAGCAGGGTCCACTGCAGGTACGTAACAGGAACCTGGGAAAAAAAATTGGTTTCTGAAACATCTACCCCCAACAAAGAATTTTGAATGGTCATGCCCTAAACTAGTCCTTTCTTTATTTTCCAACCATAAAGTAGCCAACTGAAAATCAAATTTGCATATAGTGCCTAAGTGTGAACAGTTAGCACCCAGTTAAACAAAAATAAACTCATATTAATATATAGTAAGTTCTGATGCCTAAATTATAATACAATGTACCAGCACTATACTCATTTTTGTTTAAAACGAGAGTTAGAATCTGTCTATCAAAAATGTTTTTAATAAACTCAGAAGTATATATTTTTCCTATAAAGGGAAAAGTGGTCATCACCAACAAAGATGAAGGTAACTAAAAAGACTCTTAGGAGGAAAAAAGATAGGGGAAACAAATTCATTTAATTCTTCTTTTCAGGATCTAATAGACCTTAAAAGTGAGACTCCAGCCTTTCCCATGCATTTCAATGCAGTAGAGAATGTCCCTTGCTACAAACTATAGGTCTGATTTAATGGAGTTTTGATTGAGGATAAAGACAGAAGAGTCAGTCTGTGTTACCCTCTCTTTGCACTGAAAAGTGTCCAATTCCAAAGGCGAATGCACTCAGCTCAGCCATCCTAATTAAAGTGTCAGCTGCTATTCAGCATAAGCAAAGATAGCACAAAGAATGCAAAAGAATCAGCCATTACAGCATATTTACAAAGGCAGCACAGCAATTGATGTTGGTCAGGGATAGCAAAGGAAAACTCGTTATTTAAACAAACAGATGTACATACCTACATGTATATATTTACACATACAGAGCTCACACACACATATATATCAGAAAACAAAATTATATAAAAAGGAGTAAACCCCCTTTGCTCTCTCTAGGTCATTCTCTTGAATCTTTGTATGAAAGTAAGTGGAACTACAGTTGAAGCTGCAATATCTTGATGTTGAAACAGTATCTTCTTGCTGCAGGTAAAAACTGTTAAATAAATTTTCAAAGAGCAATTTTTTCATGGGTGTCTACAACAACTCATCTAGTATGCACAGCACACTTAAACCCTGGTCTTACACTGATGTCAGCCTGCCAAAATCCCTCGTAGCTCTGGAGGAATTCCTGTGCTGAGACCAGGATCCAGCCCAATGCCGAGCGGGTCATACCCTGCAGTGGTGCCTGGCACAGCTCTACTGACACCTCTGGAGGTTCTGCGTCAGTGTTAGTGGCACCCTTACATTCAGGTCAAATCAGCTGAAATGCTCCAGCTTCCTTGTTTCTCAAATGTCTACCAGTTACTATATTTTTAACAGAAAGAGAGTGACAGAGAGAGTTCCCTGCCAAAGGTTATGTCCAAGTTCATAGTGTGTGTCCTTCTGCTGCCACATCCAATAAATCGTTAACACCGTCTGTTCCAGGCAGATTTCCCTGGGACTGGTTTTGTGGGGCCAGCATGAATTTCTGCAAGCTGCTGCAGTAGGGAGGACAAGCTGGGCTGGCACCTCAGCCCTGTGTGGACATGGCCGGCCTTCAAATGCTTGTGAAATCATCTTCAAAGTCCAGCTTTCAACTGCTACTGTGGTTTTCAAGAACAAAATGGACACATGCAATCTGGCCCTGCTCAGCAAGAACAAAGCTCACCCAGAGCAGTGGGCATCTCCCCAAAGTCCTCTGTGCTGGTTTGAAATATCCCACAGAAAGGCCAGGGATGCTCTGCTCCTCTCAGCCTCCCTGAAGAGCACCAGTACTGGTGCTGGGCCCCACTGAAGGAACCAGCCCACAGGTTTTGGATGAGGTGGATGTTTGTACTCATATAGAAGAAGCTTCAATCACTTCTGCTCACCCATGTGGATCAAAATGACAGGGCAGGCTAGAGTGTAATGTGGTGGTCATTTCTGGCTCTTCTTATTTGAGAGGAAATTTAGTCCCCAAAAAGCTTAACACAAGACATTCATAAAGTCCTTCTTAAGCCCTTGAAGATGCATCTCAATTTCCTGTGCAACAGCTGGCATGGGTTTACAATAAATGGGAATAAACTGGTACACAACCTATGCCTTGTAATTGGTACAGTGATGGACTTTGCATCCTTTTAAACATTTGTGAAGCCAGATGACCCAGGCGAGCAGCCACAGGCTGCCACCCCAAAGCATAATTATTTTACAGTTTCTATTTTTTTTTTTGAATATCAAAATTTATGACAATCACTAAAGCAGATTGATCATACCCTAATCGTAAACACACCATGATAGAAAAGTTGTTTTGCTGTCATCCCAAGGAAGCATCTATTTGCAAAGTACATGGCAATATCAAAGAGCTCTCTATTGATTAAACTTTGAAAATAAAATTGCACCACTTATCATATGCTGTTTGCAAAAATGCCAATCATTATAATACTCACATAAGCATGCTGCGTCTTCCCTCCAAACTCATTAAATTTATTACTGAGACTCTATCCTGAGCTGCCTACACGTGGAAAAAATATCATTCAGATAACACATTAACATTTATAACCAGTATTTAAAGCTGTGCATGGTGCCATCTCAAATGATAAGGGTTTGTCAGCATTTCCAGTATAAGCCTCATTTCAGGGAATAGAGGGAGGGAGGGAGTGGCTATTCAGCTATTTTGAATGACACCAACAAGAAGCCTGACACACAAGTTGTCAATCTAATTGTACTTATCTTTCAGAGACAGGTGCATCTCTCATGTCCACATTCAGTTTAAATAATAGTGAAATTCTCAATACATCATTGGAAACTACCTGGCAAGTGCTTTCATTCTGCTTGTGCATACATTTTCCCACACAATTATAATTCTAGATCTAAACCTTAATATTACAAAAGCTCTTAAGGTATGGAACAAAAATGATATGACCTCCTTTTCACAGTTATACTTGCACTCTACAGAAGAAAGAAAGAGATAAGCAAAACAGCAAATAATACAACAATGAGGGCTGGGCCATGACTCATGCTATCAGATATTCCTGCAGTATCAGAATACTAATAATACTGAGTACAAATTTTAATAGCAGAAAGAGTGAAAATTAACAACCAAAAATCTTTTTTTGTGGGGAGAAATTTGTAGGTGCAATGCATCTGCCTTGACCCCAGTTCTGCTGCAGGAAAAGAGTAAGCTGTGGTTTGCAAAACAGACCTGTCAGCTCAGAATACCTGTTTAAGTATTCTGCCAAAATAAAAGATACTTAAGATATTTGTATTAGTAAAATAAAATTATCAGAAGTAAAAAAGTGGTTTTCATCAGGCAAAAGAAGCAGGTAAAAACTGTAACATCTCTAAAAAGGAAGGTATTGAAATGCTTATACTTGAGATCTGGACCACCAGCCAATTCATAAGTAAATAGCTGTAAAGGAATGACCTCATCCCTATGTAATTCCAGTACCATCAGTAGCACCAACTAGAAATAATAAAGTCAAACACTTCTGTCTGTAAAAGCAACAATATTTCTATTCAGAAAGCTCAAATGCTCACCAGTGTAGTGGTTGCAAAGCAAAAACACTCTGGAGCAAATGTGTGCACAAATGGGTTTTCCAGATTCCAAGCCAGAGTTGATTACCAAGGCTGACTGAGCTGTCATCTTCTCCTCCCAGCTTTACTTGCTGCTCAGTCACAAAGTGGACATAAAAATCTCCTGCTGTGCAAAGGATTTTATTGCTTTACAGGAAAAAGGCTGATAGATGGCAAAAAAAAAAAAAAGAGGCCATATAAAGGATGGACAGTTATTTAAAAATTATATGATTTGGAATGAAGAGAAATGCCACAAGTGTTATGGAATGCATACAGACACTTTATATTGAGGCCAATTATTCATGCCTTCTTGCCAAAGCTGTTCCACTTCACATGGAATCTCACAGACTAGAAAGACACCACACAAGGAACAAGACACCTATGGGTAGCAGTTAAGCACATACTTATCCACTGACTATTCAACAGATTCAGGTGTCCCCTGGCATCTCCTGGCATTTAGTCTAGAAGGGAGATGGCTAAATATCTCCAACATCCTAGACCACAATGACTACAACACCAAGCAAAAGTATTATCGTAACTTCTTCTCTTCCTATTGCCCTTCCAGTTAATGTGCACGTTTGGAGCATTCCTGATTTGTGTTGGAATGAGTCTATCAAAGCAAAGATGGCTCTGAGGGTGGCCAGGAAAAGAGCTTCAAGACCAGGTAAACTATAATGTTAAAAATTGAGATATCAAATGGTTTTAAGCACCTTCATAATTTGACCACTCTCAATAGGGGAGGAGATTCTGGGTATGCCTATTTTCCACCAAAGCGCTTCAATCTCACCATAAAATGTCATACAAGATACTCGAGATTTGTGTGTTTCTGGGTAACTCCCCAGAGCAGAAGTCAGCTGGAATCCTGGAGCCATGAAGTCAAAGGGAGATTTGTCAGTGGCTGGTCTAGGTCAGGATTTTTTGAATGTTTGTATTGTGCTTTGTGCAGTAACAACTCAGGGAGCTACTTCAGATGCCAAATAAATTTTAAGGTTTCTGTGGAGTTTGAAATACTTTATTCTAAGTGATTCTCCCCAACATATTAATGCAACCACCATTCTCATAAGTCCTAATTGTCTCATCAATTTCTTTTCATGCCACTTGGAGTTATACATTACGCTTCAAGGTCAGCATCTGTATGACAAAGAGAAATATTATAGGGTGTTTTTCAGGTAAATGATTACTCCTCAAAGACAGCAAAGTTTCTGGCTAGAGTGATGTGGAAATGCAGGAAAGCAGGAAATATTTTTCCTTGGTCAAAAACTGAAGTCTTTAATTCTCAGAAACTTAACTTTTCTATCCTTAGAAAAACAAAACAGAAACTATTTCTTCCTAAAAGCTACATCCCTAGGGTTTTTTGGTTTTCTTTTTTTTTTTCCCCTGATTTATTATACCCCCATTTCAATCAGCTGTTTGCTTTCTCAGTGTAATCTCTTCTTTTCTATTGACTCAAGGTGGCTTCCTGGCCTTCACTGCATTGAGTGCTTAGCCATAAACTGGCTTCACCTCTGACACCAGAAACCACCATCTTGGTCCCATAAGCTCTTTTGCACCCATATAACTTTATACAGTGAAGTACTCACACTGATCCTGTGCAGAAACCTTGAAGCAGCCCTGCAAATAATGGTGTTTGATCTGAGTGAAAACATTTTCAAACCATAGGGCTCTTCCAATCCATTATTACTCAATATTGCAGGAGCAACACGTCCCCCTCACTGCGCCTCGCAGTCAGTTGGGCAAGTAGGCAAACCACAAATTTTCAGTTTTGAACCAAACTCTGATGTGGATTGTGGAAGCAAAGGAAAACTAAAGATTTATTCTCAGCAGGCATTGTCCAGCCACTTCCTAGGAAGTAGGTCTTCATTAGCAGTTGCTCCAGGAAACAAGCATCCTAGTAACAAACATCCTTCCTTCTCTTAGCTTTTATTGCTGAGCTGACATCATATGGTCTGGAATATCCCTTTGGCCAGTTGGAGTCAGCTGTGTGCTCTCCCAAGACCTTGCTCTCCCCAGCCCACTGGTGAGAGAGGAATGTCAGAGAAACAGCCTTGATGCTTTGGGAATACAGCTCAGCAGTAGCCAAGACACTGGTGTATTATCAAACCCCTTCTAGATGCTTATACCCAGCACAGCACTGGGAGAGCTGCAGTGGGAAATGAATTCCATCTCAGCCAGACCCAATGCAATGAGGCCAGGCAGAAACCTGTCATCTGATTGGGACAATTCTCAGTCAGTCACTTCGACTGAAAAACTGGGAAATTAAAATCTCTAGCAGCATCACCTTTCAGACCTGGTTCAACATTTTTGTGAAGCCAGGGGACATTGACTGACAGCCAGACACACACACACTGTGCACACACACCATTACGTTCCTATTAGAAACCAGGCGAAAAACACAAAAGCCAATGACTACACAATTTTTTTCTTCGATTGACAACTGTTCACAAACATCTCATGGAATGAACTTAATGGAAGGAATTTTTAGGACTGTCCAGAATCTTAAAAAATGATGGTTTTTTTTCCTAGTCATCTCATTTTTTTTGGAGCAAAACCAGAACTATGTGACCTCTGTGCATAATGACAACTCAATGACATGGCTCTCATTTGGAATGTGGAATATGAAACGCTCACCATGAACTGCTCAAAAATAATCCTCAGGCCATGATTATTCATAGAAATTATTTGGTGAGTAATTTCAATTAAATAAATTCAAGGAATCAAGAAAAATAGGCTAAACTAATAAAATGAATTATTTATGATGAATAATTCATTTGAAGGAACTTTCTCTCACTATTGCAGAAAGTGCCAGCTCAAGGCATAGGGCACTGAAGTCTCACTTCAGCCCTGTTTTGAGGTCTTAATTGGGGGCTTTCATGATGAATCACTCTGGGCTGGCCCTCTGCCCAGCATTGAATTTCACTCATTGCTCCTGCTCCTCACATATTGCTGGATATGTCATTAGCACAGTGGGATTTGTGTTCTTTCAACAACACTGCCATAAAAATAACGATATGGAGAGATTCCATTATGTTTCTTTTACTACTAATAAATGAAAAGAAGAAACCTCTCACATCAACTCACCAGTCTTTCAACAGTGAATATTCATCATATCCATACATCAACTGCATTATGTAAATATGAGCCCCATGTCCATTGAAGTAAAGCAAGAAGACCAAATAATTTAAACAAGTCTCTCTGAATCACTAAAAAACACTTGTGTGCACTTGTGCTTGCATGATGGGACATTTCCAGTTAAAAACATTCACAGTAGATTTAAACACATAGATTATGACTCCGAGGAAATCTAAAAAATTGCACTTATAAATGGTAGTGGTAGATATTACTCTAGACATTCATGCATTTGAAATACAATAAATGATAAATCCATTGTCATTTTAAGGATGGAAAAAATCCCACACACTTTTTTCTTTTTTTTTTTTTGTTCTTCATACTCAGTAATGCCAGCACAGAATATCTATCATCAGGAAGATTCATCTCATTGTTCCTATCAGAGAAAAAGACCCATTGACATGATGAAACAAAGCACTTCAAAAAATATTTAAACCACTCAATAAAACATAAGTGCAGGCTTTAAAGTTAAACATTTGTTCAAAGATCTCATCCAAATCCCACTGAAATCAGTAGGAGTCCTTCCATTGACACCAAAGGGCTTTGGATCAGACATACTACTTTGCTGAATAGGATGAAGACATCCATAAATATCAACTGTCTTGCAGTACTTTGCTGGGTCCTATGATAAAAGGTGTGAGTGTAGAGGGGGAGTGGAGATTTTTTTCTATGCAAGAAAGAAAAAATATTGGTCTAAATCTAAAATAATATTCGGTCTTAATTACGTAGTCATGAGTCTGTCAGTATCCCGAGAGCAGAGGCTACCTGGGATGCTTTCTGACATACAGCTTCTCTATCACATTTCCTGCTGAAACCAATATTACTGCTATTATAACACAAAAAATTCTCTTCTTAAAACAGTTAGGATTAGTGATACAAAACATCAGACACTGATAGTTCTACTGCTGTGGTTTGTATGGTGAGTGTAGAACCACCCTGTGCTGTTACAAAACAGATTACCCCAGATACACTGAAACAAATCATGACCAAGACTCTTTACAAAAAAATTTATGTTACAGTTCGGTAATGGATCTCAAAAATGCGTAGCCTTGGCCAGGGTCTGAGTCCTCATAGGAGGCAGAAACTGAGGGAAGAGTTAGAAAGCATGTTGATTTTAAGTCATAGTTCATTAAATTCTTTTATTTATACAGTAGGTAGTCATGAAGTATTAGTAAACAGTATTCTGAAGTAGGCCAGTTCTCCATATGCTTAAATGGTTGGGAGAAATGGAGCTAAAATTTCATCTAGAAAACAAAGAAATTTGTTACAGTTGATGACAAAGGCAATTATTGGTTTCCAGCAAAAGGCCACTTAGTAGACACCACATCCTCTGGAGTGCCCCTCTGCCCCCAAACTGGCTCATCCACCAGCTCCTCTTCCACAGAGGCTTCACCACAAACATCCCCCTCCTCTGCATCTCAGGCACGCTTTGTTCCAGTTTGCTGCTGCTGGGCACACGGGGGAGCAGGGATGGATGCCAGGGCCACGGAGGGCAGAGTCTGCCAGCTCCTCCCTCCCTGTCTTGCATGTTCACCCTCCTTCACTCATCCCCCGCTCACTCAGTGCCCAAAAAAGTGAAAGCCAGAGACTCCTCTTTCATCCTATCCTTTACAGCATACTTTCCAGTGCTGCTGGATGAGATAAAAACCTTGGATTACAAGTAACAATTATTTTGCATACTGCTCACTGCTAATTCTGGAAACTGTTTATTTCCTTAATAATTACTTTTAAGTGAGGCCTAAAAATATCCCAGTTTACAGTATAGGAAAGATACCAAAAGTGTAGTTATGGAGGTAGAATGTCTCCAGCTCCAAACAGGCATACAGAGAAAGCAAGAATACAGAGTACTTTTTTGGAAAGCAATGATGATTATCTTAGAACCCTAAAAGCTGACATGGAATAGGCATCTGATATGCAGTTCAGGATTACAGGATGAGGAACACATGAGATCATTAAATAGCTAAATTTACAAATTCCCATTGTTTTACTACATCAGTCATCATGTTTTGTTCACAGAAATCAATATTGGCATCTATTTATACTATATGAATAAACTCTTTACTTGCCAGCAGCATCCAGGGTACATTAATAGTTTCTAATGGTCAGTAAAACTTAAATCCTGCCCTTCATCCAATTCCCAAGGTTTTTTGCTTCCTTTCTTGCTGTCTTCTTTTCTTTATACCATGAGACTTTGTGGATATGTTTGTTCCTTCTTCAGTTATATAGAGAGAAATAAAACCAGATAAACTGATAGGTAAAGATGTGTAAGTAGGGTTTAGCATCCACCTGCAGATACAATGTGGAAAAAGAAAATTATCCCCACATTTTCAGACTTTTTCTGCTCCTTGATATTTACTCTCCCAGAAGGACAACAGCATGATGTGCACTAGGCAGGAAAGGTAATGATCTGTGCCAAATTTTATGTGCTTATGTTTCATGCTGTGATCTGGCTTTTTTCCCCTGCCAGCAGATCAATAAAGTTGTGACTTCAGGATCGTGCAGGAGCCAAGAGTTGCTCTAGTGTCTGTAGCAGCACAGGAGTAACAGACTTACTGAAGTGGGTTAAGGCTGGTATCAGGCAAGTATCAGTTCATACTTCTCTGCAGCAATCTGGGAGTGCCCCATGGGAAACAGGTATGGGATAATTAAGGGCTCTTAAGCCAGCAGACAAGGATATTACAAGGATAAACATTTCAAGTTGAAGATGGCTAGATGAAGAGAAAGCACAATCTGTGGGAGATTAAACCTACTGGAACAATTTACCAAACATTATGGCAGACTCCCACCATAGGCAATTGCTAAAATATGCCTGGATATGTTATTTGGTTTCATTTTTTTCTCTTTCTTTTTCCTAGAAGTATGATCTAGTTTAAACAGGAATTAATTCCAATTTAGCTGGTGGCCTGGGTTACGCAAGATCCAAAAGCCACAATGGTTCTGTGAAGCCTTATAATCTATGAACCTGCGCTCAGTCTTCATAACTTTGCGCAAAAAGGAGGATGAGGCAATGCAGCAAAGTATTTGGGAAAAAAAGAAACCTTCACAATGCTTAGAAATTAGGTGTAACACTGAGTTTCCCCAAACCATCATGGGCTGCTGTATCAACCTGCCTCATGACCTTCCATTCCTGGAGGCTCCCAGGTATTCACAGCCTGAAAATGTTCCCGCATTAAACATGCAAAATAAAAAGGCAGTAAAACAGGCAGAGGAAAAAAGCTGTTCTTTTATACTCTGTTTTTAATTGAAGGGATTATAAAACACTTCAGGCATGCTAAGAAATCATGACTTTGTTCCTAAATAAAAAGCTGTAGCTATTATTTTTTTTAAACCCTTGTTCCTCCTCCTACAACAGCGGTTATTATATGCATGCATTTGCAGTGTAATAGAATCAGTATCATCTCTGTGTCTTATTACTGTTGCAATCCCCTAACATGCTGTTCCTGCCATCCCACATGGATGTGGTAATTACTGCTGAGGCATGCCATGCGTACACTTTCCCTTCCAAGGCAGCATCAGCAGTTACCACAAACACATTTCCTACATATTAGTAAACACAAGCAAGTGGGACAGTGTATGTTGCCCCATAAGCCAATTCCAGGACATGGTCCTTGCTCACCAGAAAGCTGCACGTGACTGAAACTCACAGACATGAAACAAATGTACGCTGTGAGATGAGGGGAAAATGCATTGGACTTACTTCTGCCTTCGTTTTTGCTGAGTGTTGGAGCGAGCCCTGGGAGTGCTGGCAATGCTGTGCAGGGCTGTTCAGGAACGTGTGTGTGCCTGTGTGCATGTGTCACTGCGGGCAGGTGTGTGTGAACATGTTCCCTTCAGAAAAAAAAATTAAAAAAAAATCAACCTAGATCTACTGTTACCTTCTCTTTTTAGGCTCATTCCCCCAGATTATGTTAGAAAGAGCTGAAAACAAGATTTGCCACATCCTGTAACTAGTCCAATTTTGTTCCCCCAACACCACATCCTAATGTTTAAAGCTGAAAACAAGCAAAAAATCTCACAGAATAATAATCTGGATACTGGTGTTTTAGTGTTGTAAAACTGCAGATCTGCCATACATATCTTTCCTGATCTCAGCAATTTCTGCTCCTGAATTCAGCTCGATAAAGAGAGTTAGAATGGAGCAGCTCCGAGTGCAATTCAGAATCCCAGTCTTGTTGAAATTCACAGAGCACCACACCAAAAGCATGCTCCAATGTGGGATGACCCTGCTCTTTCCACAAGCTTTTTCCAAATTTTAGATAGGGAAACTGCTTCAATCCCAAATGCAAACTCCAACACTCTTCCTGCCCAGGAGCACTGCAAAGGCATCTGTGCTGGCTGCTGCAGGATGTTACCTTTTCCAATCTCAAGAAGACAGATAAAAATAGACAGCACATTTCTGCTGCTCCTAAAACGTGGACTCCAATACGTAATGGCTAAAGGATACCACGAGATGACAGTACCACTTTTGCCAAGTCCAGCAATCTTTTGGCAGCAAACCTTTACACTCTAAGTAAAGTGGGTACAGTTCCCTATAAGAATCTGGCAATAATATACACTGCCATATTAGCACTTTAAAAATTCATTGTGGAGTGTCTTTTTAGTTGTTTTTCTTCTTTTTTTTTTTTTTTTCCCCGTGTGAACTCAAAGTTTTACCTTTCAGAGAGAGATCAGGAGCAGCCATCCCTGCCCATCAAACAAATCTGTGCCCAGGGTTCAAGGCTTAATGAAATCACAAGAACCCACATCCAAGATCTTGGTCTTTTTAAACGCTACACCACATCATCGTAATGGGGCGGTGGGACTAATCCAGCCAGTGGGAATGATGGCGTTAGATGTGCTTTTGGCTGCTCAGCACTCAGGGGAACATTCCAGAGAGTGTAGGGGCTCAGGGATAGGACTGCCGTTGCCCGCCAGCTCGGTTTGGTGTAAGGTGTTGAACTTCCCTGAACGTGTAGAAAACACCAACGCTGTGGGCAGAGCTCGGCACGGCAGTTTGGGAAGGGGGCTGCAGCAGCTGGAGCGGGAGATGGATACTGATGCCAGATCCGGGATTTGCAGTACCCGCTGCTCCGAGAGCCAGATTGTGCGTGTGTGTGATGTGTGAGCCTGTGGTGTGTGCTTGTGTGCGATGTGCGGGGTGTGTGTGCGATGTGAGATGTGCGGGGGCTGTGTGCGGGTGTGCGGTGTGTGCGTGTGTCCGTGTGCGGGGTGTGCGGTGCGTGCGCGCTCGCCCGCTGGCTTGTGCCGAAGAAGCTGCTTGACTTGCTCTCTATTTTGAGGGCACGGATTTAGGGACTCGGGGCCAAAAATTCTCCGGACTCAGGTAAATCCGCTTGTTACCTTATTCCCTTTCCCGGCTCCGAGTGCCCGCGCTGTCCTGCAGGTGCTGTCAGAGCGCTCCCGCGATGAGCAGCCGAGCC
>WEIV01026449.1:18240-45834 GCA_013390005.1 Calyptomena viridis | reverse complement strand
GGCCGCCGGGGCGCAGGCGGCGGCTGCGACGGGCGGAGGGGTCGGGCGGGGAGCGCGGTGTCGGGGACCCCGGTTTTCGGGGAGCTCCCCGACGGGGCTTCCCTTACAGCAGCTCCGCAGGCGCTTTCCGAGAGCAGAAGGAAGGGAGGAGGAGGGAGGATTCCAGAGGAGTTTGCGAGTCGCTGCTTTGCAGCTCCTCTTCCCCGCCAGCCTTCCGACTTCTTCGCCCTCCCCGTGCAGCCCCTGCTCCCGGCCGTTTTCACTGGGGATTTCTTCTTTCTCTCCTTACCTGTCTCAAAAGGTTTGACTGTAGGTACCAAAGCGGGGATCGACGGCGCATAAAGATGCTGAAGGGTGTTTGGTTGCTCAGTTTGTTAACAGTGGCTGGGATCTCGCGGACAGAGAGTCGCAAACCTGCCAAAGACATTTGCAGCAAGAGCCGCTGCCCTTGTGAGGAGAAGGAGAACGTGCTGAACATTAATTGTGAAAACAAAGGATTTACAACCGTCAGCCTCCTCCTGCCGCCACCATCCAAGATCTACCAGCTGTTTCTCAATGGGAACGCACTGACCCGCCTGTTCCCCAATGAGTTCGTCAACTATTCCAATGCCGTGACCCTCCACTTGGGCAACAACGACATGCAGGAGATCCGCACAGGGGCCTTCAGTGGCCTTCGCACCCTCAAGAGGCTGCACCTCAATAACAACAAGCTGGAAGTGCTGAAAGAAGACACGTTTCTGGGCTTGGAGAGTCTGGAGTACCTGCAGGCTGATTACAATTACATCAGTGCCATTGAAGCGGGGGCATTCAGCAAGCTAAACAAGCTCAAGGTGCTGATTCTCAATGACAACCTCCTGCTGTCCCTGCCCAGCAATGTCTTCCGCTTCGTGCTGCTCACTCACCTGGACCTGCGGGGGAACCGGCTGAAGATGATGCCTTTTGCTGGTGTGTTGGAGCACATTGGAGGCATCATGGAGATCCAGCTGGAGGAAAACCCTTGGAACTGCACCTGCGACTTGCTGCCACTCAAGGCCTGGCTAGACACCATCACCGTGTTTGTGGGTGAGATAGTCTGTGAAACCCCCTTCAGGCTTCATGGAAAAGATGTGACTCAGCTCACCAGGCAAGATCTCTGCCCTAGGAAAAGCTCCAGTGATTCAAACCAGAGGGAAAAACATCCTGTCCTCTCAGACCCACACATCTCGAGGCTATCCCCCACAGCCAACTCTGCCATGAATCCCACCAGAGCCCCCAAAGCCAGCCGGCCACCCAAGACCAGGAACCGCCCCACTCCCCGTGTCTCTGTGTCAAAAGACAGACAAATATTCGGACCTATCATGGTTTACCAGACAAAGTCCCCTGTGCCCATCACCTGCCCAGCTGGCTGCATCTGTACATCACAGAGCTCAGACAATGGCTTAAATGTTAACTGCCAAGAGAAAAAGATAAGTAACATCTCCGATCTCCACCCCAGGCCAACCAGTCCAAAGAAACTTTACCTTACCAGTAACTATCTGCAAGTCATTTATAGAACCGATCTCACAGAGTACAGCTCTCTGGATTTGCTACATTTAGGAAATAACAGAATTGCAGTGATACAAGAAGGTGCCTTTACAAACCTCACAAGTTTACGTAGACTTTATCTTAATGGCAACTACCTTGAGATTCTGTACCGGTCTATGTTTGACGGGCTGCACAGCCTGCAATATCTCTACCTAGAGTACAATGTCATTAAGGAGATCCTGCCACGCACATTTGATGCTCTGAGTAATCTTCATCTGTTGTTTCTCAACAACAACCTGCTCAGATCCTTGCCTGACAATGTCTTTGGTGGCACTTCCCTCACCAGACTCAACCTTAGAAACAACCATTTCTCACACCTGCCTGTGAGAGGAGTCTTGGACCAGCTCTCAGCTCTAATTCAGATAGACCTCCAGGAGAACCCTTGGGACTGCACATGTGACATCCTGGGGCTGAGGAACTGGATAGAGAAAGTCACCGACCAGAACAACCAGCAGTCAAATCCCCCTGTGGTTATCAATGAAGTCATATGCGAGTCTCCCACCAAGCACTCTGGAGAGCATCTGAAATTCCTCAGCAAAGAAGCCATCTGCCCAGAAAACCCCAACCTGTCAGATTCTTCTCTTCTCTCCATGAACCACAACACAGATACGCCCCATCTCCTTGGTGTCTCACCCAGCTCCTACCCAGAATTACACACTGAAGTTCCACTGTCTGTCTTAATTTTAGGCTTGCTCGTTGTGTTTATTTTGTCAGTTTGTTTTGGGGCAGGCCTGTTTGTCTTCGTCCTTAAGCGCCGGAAGGGGGTGCAAAGCATGCCCAGCAGCGCAAACAACGTAGATATAAGTTCATTTCAACTCCAGTATGGGTCTTACAACACAGAGACCCATGATAAAACTGAAGGACATGTTTATAACTACATTCCCCCTCCTGTTGGACAGATGTGCCAAAACCCCATTTACATGCAAAAGGAAGGGGATCCAGTTGCCTATTACAGGAATCTCCATGATTTTAGCTATAGCAGTCTTGACCACAAAAAGGAAGACCCCACCAGTCTTGCATTTACCATCAGTGCAGCGGAATTACTGGAAAAGCAATCCTCACCGAGGGAACCAGAGCTTCTGTATCAAAATATTGCAGAAAGAGTCAAGGAACTCCCCACTGGGGGATTAGTTCATTATAACTTTTGTACCTTGCCCAAAAGGCAGTTTGCCCCTTCATATGAATCAAGACGCCAAAACCAGGACAGGATAAATAAAACTGTTTTATATGGAACTCCCAGGAAATATTTTGCAGAACAGTCCAAACCTGAGCATCCTTTACTCCAAGGAAAGCTACAAACAGAACCAGACTACCTCGAAGTTCTGGAAAAACAAACTGCAATCAGTCAGCTGTGAGGGGGGAGGTGGGAGACAAAGGAAATTTTTTAAGTGAGCTTGGCATCACATTTCATTAAGTCTGAACTCAGTGTTGATGTCATCTGTCGCATTCCCAACATTTCCACTTTTTTAAATCAGAGAGGGAGTGAGAGAGAAAAGGAACCCTTGCAGCATAGCAGGGATATGGTGTTGCTTTTGCAACATTCCCTTTAAGTTATTTCTCTCTCCTTTTGACCCTTCTGTAGGAACTGTCACTGCAAATGTATCTTTCTGTAATAGATCTTGCATAATTCTTTTTGATTTCGAAGAAAATGAGGAAAAGGGTCTTGGGTTTTCTGTTTGTTTTTTTTTCCTTTTCTTTTCAAAGTGGAAACGTAACGTATTATGTAGAAGATCTCCAAAGATCTTTTTTCCTGGACTATGACTTTCTTTTGTAAATAATAATATACAGTACTGCTGTTTCAATTACCGACTATAGCCACTGGGCGTCACTTTTTTGTGTTAAAGTGCCTTTGCACTTTAAGTACATTATTACTTAATTGTTGCTCTTAGCTTTGATAAATTGAACCTATTTTAATGTGTTGTATTTTTGAAATTAAAAAAAAAATTGTAAAATAGATCTATATGTCAGCTGCATTAAATCAGAAGGTTTGATTTATAGGAAAGCTGCCCTTCTTTAAATGACTCTAGCTCTAGGACTTTGCAGGCTCAAATGTAAATTATTGGGGTATTTTTTCCCTCTAGGCTTGTTTAGAACGATTCACTGAAATCAACTGAGAGAATTTAGCAATGGACTAGAGGTTATCAAATGCCTCAGCTGGGAATAACAGCTTATTAATAAAAGATGTTTAACACAATGTCATAGTGAACTGAACAATTAATGTACTTCTTAATACATTGCACTGCAGCTCTAACACAGTAATGTTCAGTGGCTTAAGATTATTTTCATACTTAACAGAACATTACGCATAATATTTTATGCATTGAATTAGGTATTTTTATACATTTTGTGACAGAGTTTATATTTGTAACTTTTTGGACTGAAGTTAACATGTCCTTATCCTGCCAGATGCAATTTTTTTCATAAGCAGGGACACCAGCAGGGGTCATCCCACACCTCATTAAATTTATTAACATAGAGGCAAATGAACCAATGCCAAAGGTAAAATTTGAACCTGAGTCTCTGGAGTCCTCCAAATGAGGGTAGCCAAAACCAGTATGTGCATCACACTAACTTTCAGTAGTCTGAATGTCTAGTTTTCAGTCTCTAAAGCAAAAGTAATAGTGCAATAATTCTAATCTGCTAGAGAAAACTACCATTAAGTTCATTTTCTTAAATTTTATAAAATGTTTTAAGTTAAATGAATTCCATTCTCAGCATTGGTTTTCTTAAGCCCATCAGTGAACAAATGCAGTAAGTCTTCTCCTTTCCCATTAACTCAGGCCTGTTTTGTTTCAAGCTTTATGTTATCACCTTCAGTTTACATTTCCTTCCTGGAGAATATTGAAACCATTTTTATTAACAAGTATACAGTCAAACTTTATTAAGCCTTATTAGCTTCTAAATAATTTTTAGATGCAAACATTATTGTGCGATTTAAACAAACAGCCCTTATTTACAACAAAAACAGTTTTGTTTTGTCTATTCTAAATCCTTATGCAACTGGGATGGTGATCTGCATATAAAGTAGGCCAGGCTTTTCAATTCCTTATTAAAGCAATTGATGGAGTCTGAAAGAAGCACACTGTTTCCTTTTCATAAATAGGTTACTGCACATAATAATCCTTTATTATCATGCAGAGATTGAAGTGGCCTCTGCTGACTGATTTTTAGAGCTTTACTATAGTTAATAATACAGTATCTACAACTTAGAGAAATTTACAGCAATAGCATTTAAGCTATAAATAACTACAATCAATGTTGTTCTAATCAGGACTTTGCCAAAAGGAAGTTGTTTTATATTTAAGAGCTAAAGGGGTTTTGCATGTGTATTGCCAGATATCTGAGTCATCCAGTAAACTGTCTTCTAATGATTTATGTGACATATGGGTACATTAATATGCTAACATGTCAATTCTTTATGTTTAGAGTCCATAGCATCTATGGCTGCTCATTAGATCAGGTTTAGAACTGAAGTGCTACAATGAACTCCTGAAGAATCAGTCTTCAAAATGGTCTCACTTCAAGAAGGAGGCGAAATGGTATCACTGTAGTTGAACTTGGAACATTTGAGTGGGATAGCAACCGTCTTTGAGCAAGGTACTTGCCTGAAAGCTTCCAGTAGTGACTGTCCTATTATGGCTGCGTTCCCTGGGTAATTAAAAGCATTTATTACTGAAACACTAGGAAAAGTATAAGCATTATTTCAAAGTTATTAACTCTTTCCAGGTATGATTTTAGCATTGCCTGCAAAATAAGTACCATGTTACATCTGGCAGCAGCTAGGAAACTATTATTTATTATTCTCTGGTGAACTAGAACCAATTACACATTTTTTATCTAAAAAAGCTTTTTATCGAAAAAGCTAATTTTTCCAACTGAAGTGTTTTGAATTTTCTTGTGTTTGCAAACAACAGAGATAGGAAATTGATTCCTTTAGTAACTTTATATTGTTTGTTTTTACTGCTTCAGTCTCAGACTACTTTCATGTTTGCTTTGGTAGCACAGCCATACTTTACCGAGGTTGTAGCTTTACTTTTCCTTAGCTCCTAGTGGAATTTATTTTAAGGGCTAGATTTTATTTTGCATCACCAGTACCAGCTTAAAAGTCATTATTGCTGTAGATATTTTAGGTTTGTTTTTATACCCTTCAGCTGACATCTATTAAGCAATTCTTTTCATAGAGTGTCTAGGTGAGAGAGAAGATTTTTTTCAGTTACGCTTAAAGAGATTTGTTTAACAGAGAAAGTGTGTCGGCAGCTGCTGTATAGAAGGTCTCCACATTTCTTCAGCTGTGCAGCCCTGGAAGCTGCTGCTTGTTAGGGAAGAGCTGCTTGCCTGAGTAGTGGCTTGATAATGAATCTGAAAAAAATTTCTTTCATAGTTGGAAAACTGTGAAAATTATGTAACCAGCAAAGTATATTTTTCCTCAGGAAAATGGGATGCAAATAGTATTCTTTCTTTGTAAGTGGGAGTTTTTTTGGTGTAGGTTTTTTGTTTGGTTTTTTTTGTGTGAAAGTGGACAAAATGACCTTTACAGAAACAGCAACTGTGCAGACTGAAGCACAGTTGAATTTATGCAGTTATCTCCAGTGAAAATGAAGGTCAGTACACTTCCAAAACATGAATACATTTTTTTTAAGAGACTCTTCTGTGTAAATATTAAGTAAAGTTTATCAACACACTTCCCTTTTTCTCCCCAGAGCCACTCCAAATGCCCATTGGGTCCTCCTTTCTGCAGTCTCTCTCTTCCATCATATTTTATACTTTTGAGCTCCAGCATTTGCTCAGTTCCTACCTCACCTCTATTACCTGCTTCCAAGCCCTCATGTAATATCCCAGCCTGGACCTGTTCCCCTAGGCACTCCTTTCCTTCCCTAGCATGTTCTGGAGGACCTATTTCAGCCTGGAAAAGGGCTGATGTCCCTGTGGCACTGAGAGGTCAGCCCTTACCTCCTCTCCTGACATGAGCAGCCCCATGTGAAATGAGACACCTGATCCCAGTGGTATTCCTGGGGGCCATGCTGGAGGAAGGTGTGCATAGCTGTTCCCTCTTCCACTGGGGCAGAGAAGAGAAGCCCAGGATCACAGAGCATTTCAGCTTCCATGCAGGATTAGCTGTGTGCCAACCCTGGCCGTGCAGGCAGCATTTCGGAGCAAGAACAAGTGGATGAGTTCTCTGAAACGACTGACATCACATCCCACTTTGCTGTAGTTAGGGCAAGTTGTCTTCAGCATGAGCTAATCTTGCCAAAATTAGCTGCTAAAATTTTAAACTCAGACTGGTTGTGTAGTAGCAAAAATGAAGCCATTCAAAGGGTATTTATTCCCTCTCAAAATATATGGCATGAATTGGGCTGCAGATATCCCTGCTTTTTTCCAGGAACTGTAGAGAGGATAGATGATGAGCACTGCTAATACCTAGTCCCCACATAGCTGCAGTCAGCCCAGCCTGATCATTCTCTAGCACACTCACATGCAACATATATGCTCTGCTGAGTATCTGCCAGGCTTTACTCCAAGATGTTTCCATTTTGTCTGTGAAAGAAATATTCTCTGTGAAGTTTATAGCTTGTTTTGGTGGAATACACTGATTTTTTATAACACCCTCATGTGCTGATAGAGAACTATACAGTAGGGTTTAGTTTTGATTTCTTTTTCTTTCCATCAATACTTGAGTTTGTAAAACAAAAATTAGTAGTGTCAAAATAAGGATCCCAACAAGTTAAATTGCCTAAATAAAAGTCTTATAGAATATTGAGTTTGCATAAGAATACAAATGCCATCATTTTAAACTGCTCATGAGTGAAATGAGATACTAGAAATGTTAATGAAACTTTTTAGGCTCTTACAGGCTAATCACTGATACAGTTTGTGATTTTTCATATTACTGTTTTTGCAGACAATAAATGTCATTTAACAGAGAAGGAAGGAAAAAAATCCCCCTCTTTTCCAAAGACCTCCCCTAACTGTACAACTCGAAAATAACAGTAAATTAACTTATGCAGATGATGTGACACTTCTTGTATATTTCCCTTCACTTTTTCAAAGCATTCTACATAGGAGAAGTACAAAAGTTGTTCTTTTCTAAGAGGATCATTAAGTCTGTTTGGATTATTGATCTCATAGCTTTTTCTGGGCACAAGGCCAAGCATTTTGACTAAGGTTTTTAATCCTAGCTAATGAGGGAGGTGGATTAATGAGAAGTTTTTTGTTGGTGTTTTTTTTGGTTCTTGGGGAGCTGGTTGAATTTTTTGAACCAGTAGATTGACATGTTTATGAATACAGATGAATAGATTGTTTTGAATGAAAGGAATGTTGGAGTGGCAATCAGAGATGCAGTCATTCTAAACACCAAATAGACTCAAGAGTGTGAGTGAAGTTTGAAAAACAAGACATCATAAAAGTGTTTTTTCTCCCTGGGATCATGAACACAGAGGAAACTCCTTTGAGTACAGCAGCAGATTTTGTTACATGCTGTTAACCATTTGGGGGGATGAAATTAGAGGCCAGATGAGCTCCATTATCTTTAAGGATACACTGAAGTGTTCAGAATTTGGTTCTCATCTCTGATTGTCACCCCGTGTTCATGCACCTACATTACCACTGGTTATGCACTAGGCTTGAAAAAGTAAACAAGGTGAAGTTTGGAAAATTAGAGCTAGTTGCAGTATTTCTGGATGGTTTTTATTTATATTTTTAAAAATACAATTAATTATTTGTGCAATTAATGTCATAGACTTAACTTCTAAAGTCTGTTATACAAACTAGCTTTTCAGCAAACTGTTCAGTGCAATATTTGTAGCTACTTACAAAACAAGAGCAACCCAAAACATAGTGGCTGATCTTAAGAAGGCAGGTGGCACTACTATTTAGCAATCAAGGTAATGTAAATCTGTTATTTGCAGTATAACAGAAATTTCTTGGCAACACACATTCCTTGTATCTTCTGTTCTTGCCCTGCGTGTGCATTGCTCTCCAGAAGTGTTAGACACCAGTTGTCTTCTGCGTAGGAGGCAGTACAGCCTTTTTAAGAATGCTGTCTGCATTGGAAAAGGCACAGCTAATGTATATAGACCTGCTGTGGTGTTCTCCTCTTGAGATAAGACCTATTTCCATACAAAAGCCTGGAAAAAATCCCATTGAAATAACTGATTATATGAAAGATTTCATTTTAAAACACCTTGATTTTAGTTCGGAGAGCCTCTCAACTGAGAGGCAAAGGAATTGAAGTTAAGGCAGTTTTTCCCATGCTACAAACTTTTTTCCTTCTTCCCAGGGATTTGTAACATATTTGGTACGTTGGCATGAGTGACAATAATCTCATCAAATATGGGCAATCCTGTTGAACTTACCCAGTTGTGAGTGGCAGAGGGGAGAGAAGAATGGTTATGTCCTCTTACCATCACTTAAAATGCCATTTGGGAGTTTTCGAGACTGAACACTCATTCCCATAAATCTGAAGTCAGCATATTCCAAGTTCATACTCCAGTCACTAAGTATCAGATTTTCAGTAATACTTGAGTGATGGAATATTTTGGCTATCACATCTCTTGCTTCTGAGAGGGTGAGGTTTTGCTTGGAATCTTTAGTTTATTCCCTCTCTTCTAAATTTTACCTCTTGATTATTCCTGACTGTATTCTTACTATGGAGGGCAAATGAAATATGCTCAGCTAAATTTTTATCTTATTTCACAAGTAGCCAAGTTCTTCAAGCACCAGGCAGGTGAGACTTGAACAAATCAGAAGTTTCAGAAACTCAGTGATCCACTCAAGTAAGTAAAGCTTTACCAAAGCTTTACTGCTGCCATCACATCTGCTGTGTTCTGCTGAGCTGTTGATTTTATTCAAATGTATTCCAATTTGAAACATATACACACTAATAAGTATCTGTGTAAAACCTTATAATATTCAGCTTACGTGCTTACTTACAATAGAAAAAAGAGGGAGTTAGAGGTTGAGAAAAGCCTTTCATATTTTCTGGGCTGTTTTTTTTCTGAAGGTTTCAGAGGGATTTATTATGATTTCTAGTGAATCAAAAGGAATTCTAACAACAGTGCTGTATAGGGGGTTATTGTGTTCTTGTGCAAGATAGTGGAGGGGTGGGGTGAGGAAGGGAAAAAAAAAGGTAGATTATTATTGTTTTAACTGTCAAGATGTTGAAAGGAGACTACCAGAAAGCTTAGGACTTCAGTGTTTCTGACTCAAAGAGCTTACACAAATGCCTGTGTTTTTTGTGGAATATCTAAAGAGAAATGGTACACAGGATGCTTTCCTAAAGGCTGAGGGAGCTGGACAAGCAATTCCTTTGGAGAGCTGAGAAATCCCAGTGTTAAAGTTAGAGCAGATTTACTGTAATCCAGACATAAGCATGGCTCATGTGAAAAGACAATGACAGTGGGGAAAATGCTTAATTCTACAGTTCCCACTTTAATTAGTGGTACAGTTTTTAGGTTGTGTTTTCTGATACCATATTTACCATCACATTCAACTCATGAGCTACTTACCAGAACTGAGCAGATGATTCTTATTTATTGATGTGGCCTTCTTTTCCATAATGCAATGTTTACAGATTTGTTTGATAGTTGCCCGTGACCTTGCACAAGGCATACCTGTGTCCCCATGCTTTAATTTCTGCATCATTAAATAAGGAGGATGATACTTTCTGCCTTAGTCTAGTGAGATTTACTGATGAGAATTGTTAAGTATAATTGTTTTCCAAAGTCAGTGCTTATGGCTTTATAGCTTCATCCAAGTGCAGCAATACTGCTTATTTCCCTGGCTATGTTTTTCTGATGTAAGAATGTCATGTGTACATGTCAGATTTAGTTTAGTTTTCTGTGTCTGCAGTTAAAAACAGCATAAAGATTACCTTGTAGAGGGAAAAGATACTGTCTTCCTTGTAAAAGGAGATGAGATACCTGGAATGAAATGGGAAGGGGGAGGAAGCTACAGTTTGTTTTTAAACTGTTGAAAATACACAGCATCCCATCTTCTCAGTTCTTACTCTCTGGCTGAGTTGAATCATCTTGTCTGTTCCTGCCCTATAGAATCCTTTCAGAAATAGTTCTTAGCATACCAGTTATTTTTTTATTCACCTTTTTTCTATGTCAGTTTGGCTATTGCAGATAGCTTTTATGCTGGCAAGTGAGCCAAAGAGGCTCTGAGTGGCAGACAGCTGCTGAAATAAGAACCTGGCACTCTGGGGAGAGAAAGAAATTCATTCAACTTTCCTTTACAGCCTCTTCCCTGTGCTCTGTAACTTCTCATTTTTTCTACTCCATAGTATCTGTAATAATTCTGTTGTCCATTGAATGTAGATTGTGGGCCTATTTTCCCATATATAGCCCAAGAACATACTGTAAAATCCAACTACACATTGGAAAGCCACCGTTTTCCACAAACAGTCTTCTAGAATGAATGTGGACATGTCATGCCTAGCAATCTGATGTTTCCATGCAACAAAAAGCTTTTTTCTAAATGTAGGTCTACATGCTACAAGAATCTGTGGCACCAAATCCATTCAACACAACACAGATATAATTTCACCTCCACTTTTAAATTTGCTTTTCATTAACCAACTAAAATTCATTCAGGCCTGTTGTTTTCGTTTATGTTTAGATGTTGTGCCATCTAAATTTTGAGGCTGCTAAGATTAATGCTCTCATTTTTGTGCTGATTCATAAAATGGGACATGTGAACAGTTATTCCTGGTTTCTAGACTGTAAGTGATATGGGGGTTTTGGCTGGATGTGGTGAGTGCTCTGGTCCCATGTACGATTTCATACTTCTAGATAACTGCAGTTGTTTAGAGGCTGTTTCTATAAAACATAAAGTACATGGTACACCACAAAATATTTCCAGCAGTACAGTGTAAACCATCTATCCTGGACCAGCAGAAGTACATCAAAAGCAGTAGTTCAAATAGTCCTTGAAAAGACTTGTTCTCTGTAAGTTCTAGGAGAAATCTAGATTGAGGGACATAAACATTCAGTGATCCTTTTGACATATTCATCTTTGAGATTTTAAGTGTTAATGTTTTTTCTCTCCTAAGAATAACTTTATTTAAATAAGGATATTCAGATCCTCAGCTGCTGTAAACAGTGTTTAGCTCCATAAACATCACTGTAATAGTTTATAGAAGCTGAGGATGCAGCTGATTTGATTTGCAGTATGTTGTTCACTTTCATTTCACTGGTTTAGAATCAATACAATTTGCCACTGCTTTGGAATTTTTAGTCACATTTGAAAAGAAAGGGAACTTTGAAAGTTCACCACCTAGTTCATTTTGGGATGTAAATGAATAATTTCTGTAATAAAACTCTTCGGTTGACACATTTATACACTTGGTGCTTCGCAAACCCTTTTAATTCTCATGTCTTAGAGTAAGAACTACAATGTGGTGAGACAGAAAGGCACATTTTTGTATTCTCCATTTGAGACTCCTGACTTACTCGTAAAGATTAAAGGTTCTTAACAGCTCTTGCATACCCATTTTTGCCACCCTCAGAGTTTGGATGCAAGTCTGTAATCAATGGTAACTGCACTGTAACAGTAAATATGCTTGAAAAGAAAACGCTGTAGAGACTTGAGACATGGACAAAGTCACATTTAGAAAGTCACATTTTCCCAAGGAAGGCCACAGCTATTTCTTCTTTGTGAGCAATGCATTGACTCCATCTAAAATACATAACCTTATTATCATGCAAATATTTATGCCACATTAGAATCAGACTTGCTTTTTTTCACAATAGATAAGCTTCCTGTATTATTGCAGATAACGAAAATCCAATTTCTGAAAATGTTCTCTTATTGTTTCTTTTTTCCTCTGCTTTTTATTAGTGAAGAACTTGTAATTATTTGGTCTTATTCAGACATTCCAGAGGAAGAATTGAAGTCATATTTCCCACACATTGGGATTCTGATAATTGAAATTCACTGCTTTCTCTTCTTTCTATTGCCTTTAAATAAAGGAATGTACTAGGGAAAAAGACTCAGCTCAGTCTGGAATGATACAAGTGCAAGTCAAGAATAACTGAAAACAGTTTTGATCACCCTTTGAAATCCTCGATTAAGCAGTTTTGCTAACACTCAAAGAAATTCACTGGAACCTTTTGATTTATTGCACAATAGGTAGAAAGCTGCTTTTCTTCTTCTTTGGGCTCTTACCCTGCCAATGAATATTTGTTCTGTAAGTAGCACTGACATGAAAAGTCTGAAGTTGTCCACTTTTCTCCCTTTGACCAAAGTTCCCTTGGTAAACAGAGTACCAGGAGGAGAGTGGTGCTAATCCCCTAAGTTTAGCTCTGTGAAAAAGCCACACTGAAAGCTGTGGAAGCTTTGTGGAAAATTAACAAAACTTTACAAGCCTTGCCAGCATCTTTTCAGAATACTTGCCATTATATGAGATTCCATTTTAATAATACCCTTAACAGTTTCTTCTATATTAGTAAAATACAAGTGTGGAAATAACCTTTACTGAGGTAACTCCATTTAGAACATAGATTGCAATGTTGATTGCAATGTCAGGTCTCTGATCCATTGATTTCTGCTTATTAATTGAATTAGTTGAACTGATAAGTTGAATTTTGGTGTCCCTGGGCTCTGTAAGTGATCTGACTAACAGCCAGGCTGCTTCTGCAAAGGGGAGATAAGGGACAGAAGGGGAACTGCAAGAGAGACACAGAAGCCCAGCCCTGAAGTGGTGGTTAAGGCCACCAAAAAGGAGAGCTCTGCCCTCCTAGGAGGGGTCCCCCACACTCACAGGTAGAAACAGGCTCCTCCAGCGTGATATGCCACCTCACATTCCACAGTCAGGCTTTGATGGGCTTCAGCATCACCAAACCAGACAGAGGACACTTGGCCTCCTTGCTTCCCGAAGAACTGCTTGCAGGACACACATAGACAGTTGCACTGTGTTGTCTATCCATCCAAAGCCATCTACATTCTCTTGAACTTGGCTCATTTGGTAAGAAATCTAATGGTCTGGTAGAAATCACATTCTGAGGGCTAAGGGATTCTGTCTGGGGTGCTCTGTGCTTCAGCTGACTGGAAAAGCGTGAACAGCACAGACAAGTTTCCTCAAGAGGGTCTTAGGAGTCTACACTGACACTCCTAATCTCATTGCACTCAATAAGATGTCACTATTATTAAAAAAAAAAAAAAAAGATAAGTAAGACATCTCAACAAGGGCACAGAGGAAGATAAATATTAAAATGGTTATATAAGAGGAGGTACTTGGTGTTGGAGGTCAAACAGGAATCCAGTGGTGAGATATAAACTGGCATCCCAGAGTACAACTCCTTGAACGTACTGCTGCTCTGTCTGTGGCACAGACACTGCTGCCAGCAGAAAAGCACAGATCAGAGGTCTTCACAGTTTCCATATGTTTGGGTTTTTTACATCATTAGTCATGCTGAGTTGAAGTTCTACCGAATTTACAGAAATAGAAAGAGGCGTGAGGTGAAGTTCTACTGGATGAACAAATGTTACTCTGAATGTAATCTCCGACCTGCTGTGGAAGAAAGCACATTCCCAATACCATGTTACTAGTTATTGTTTTCCATGGGATGGAAAACATGGGAGAACAACTAAGTACTTTAAATAATTTAACTCTACTCTGCTAATTCTCCAGTACATGATACATTTTGCCTCCTCTATGATGAATAATGTTCAGAAACCAACCTGTTTTTAAATGGGAGCAGGGAGAGAGGTGGTGTTCAGGGATTGTAGTAAAGGTGGGGAATGCCACAGAACCAGCCTTGCCTTTCTAGACTAAGATAAATAGTAATCGGTCCTAAATGTATGAACAGGACCATCCTGAACAGGAGACAGGGAGATGAGACTCTCTGATGACCTCAATAGTGAAGGAACAAATGAGCCCTGTCTTGCTTATTAACTGACTCTGATTCCAAGAGCTTTTGAAAGCACAGATGGAAGAAAGAGCACTGGACTCTCTCTGCCCTGAGAATAAAGTGGGTCACATAGCACCATCAATTTTTAAGCAAAGTTGCTCCCTTGAAATCAGTGCTTGACTTGTTCTTAATGATTGTGCACTGACTTACACTTTTAATGCAGAGGAATTATTATCTCTTTACCAAACATGGCAGTACTGAAGTCTTTTGGCCAGTGCAGCAAGAGATTTAAATTCCAGTGATAATAGGGGAGAGTCCTTTGAGAGATAACTGTAACACATCTGCCTCCACAGATGATTCTCTATAATAAATGTTGCTTTTTTTGGCTGTTTGATTTTGTCATTCATGTGGGATTCATGTCATTTAACAGTAGCTACCTAAGCATGAGTTCTTTTGTCTAGTTTAATCATCAGTGTTCTTTCTATAGTTAACAGAAGAAATCAGTCCCACCACGAGTTGATTCATCTCACCCACCTCAGCAAATTGCCATTGTCTGCACACTATTTATCCCTTTGTGAATTAGTTAGACTAGTCTTCTCTCCAAGTAAATTAAGAGGTAAGAGTCTTACTGAACAGGAAATGGATGAAACCTCCAGAGCAGATTTTATTTTCAAGTCATATCTGTATGGATCTTCAAGCATCTTGTAGAAACACATGAATTGTCCATGCTTTAAAGGCAAAGTGAAATTCTTGTTGAGAGAAAAAAAAATAATCAAAGGAAAGAAGCAAGAAATGTTCTCTTATATGATTTTTTTTTAAATGAGAAGAGCATACATTTAGTGGTATGCAGCCCCCTACCTGTCCCTCCTTTATGCCTGCAGCCACAAATTCTCAGTGTTCCCTGAGCCTTAAATCTTCCCCACCCACCTCTCTTCTTGAAAATACTCAGATCAGATAATTCTGTACCAAATTTTCTGTGTTGATGCCCAGATTCCTCCTTTGAGTATTTAAAAAAGTATTTAAAATTATGTTTAGCCAATCATGGCTTTATAATCTGCTGTTTATTATAACAGTCACTGCTTATAGAGAGTGACCTCACTTTGCTCTTACTCACCAGGACAAATCACTCCATCTTTTTTACGTGTCCTTTTGTAAATTAAAATGCTTAGGAGAAAAAGGTAGCATTTTCAAAGGCTTACTGGTGTCCAAGTGTTGAACCATACAATAAATCCCCTCTTTAAAATCTGGTCATAAAAGAAACACATGTATTTTTAAGCAGCTACTGCTCCTTTTTTTTTCCCACCTCTGAGCAGTTCTAGAAGGTGTCTAAATGGTCACTTTAGCAGCACAAACAGGAAGAACTGTTGTTACCCAGACAAGCCATGTGAGTTTACAAAATCTGGCCATTTATCTGGGTTTTTTTTCAGTTGCTGGTATTTTGACACCAATCACATTTGTCCAGCGCCTCAGGCATCCAGTTCCAGAGAGAAAAGTAATCCTCATGATCTACTGAGGCCTCTATTCCAGCTGCCAAGGTGAAACCCAAGTCTGAGTAGCAGACTCCATAGTGGCAGACTTTCCAAGGTGCTCACATTAGGAAAAGGTGCCTCTGCAGCCATCCCACTTTGTCCAGTACAACTTCCAGTCATCCCTCTTGCAGAAGTCAAGTAAAGATAAATGATCGATCAGTTGGAGATGTCGAGACCCCCTCCCCACACACAGATTTTCCTCCATCCACCTCCTGTGATCTGTGCTGACAAAATGTGTAATACAATGCACAAAACAAAGGCTTTCCTGAATGGGATTAACATCTTAATCACAGAATCAACACCATTAATCTTCATTTGGAAAGCCATGGATATTACTTTCTACAGCAAGTAAATAATCATTCTTTTTTATTACTTGCTCTCTGCAATAATAAAGATGCATATTTTACTCTTCTGTTTTGTGCTAAGCAGACAGAAAGACAATGCAGTCTATATTCTTGCTTTAGGTGAGCCCTTCTTGTCTCCCAGTTCATACATACCCACACTTCTCTCCTTTATAAAATAAACAAACCAGCAATAACTACTTCTCTTCTTCATTTACATTGGCTCCGCTAGAAGAACATCTTCAGCTATCAACTGATCAAACAGGGCAATTCATCCATGCAATAATTGCATAATTGTGGGCTTATCCAGAAGAACTGTAAGGAAGATAAGGATTTCCCTATAGGAAATGTATACACTAGTACAATGTAAATGTGGCAAATGCACAAAAATGCATGTAATTCGTTTCCTTCTACGGCAAGAGTCACAAACTGAGAAATAACTTAAAACAATTCTTTGAAAGTCGTACAGATGAGTCATATTAATTACGGAATTGTTTCTTTCTTTGCTAAAAGGGGGTTTGTGTATTTTTCACGACTCATTAGATTCCATCAGCTCACATTTAGAACTCTGAGATTACCAGGTAGAAAGAGCTACTGAAGTGTAAAGTATGTGTTGTTATTGTTGCTTATTGATATTTGATACCATTCACTTTCCACTATAGGTTTCCAAGTGTGAAAGAAAATTCAGGCTGTAGGGACAACTCTTCTAAAAATACCAGGCCATTACCTACTTTTATTTTTCTTTCTTACTGCAAAAGGATAAAATGCACCCATCAAAGGTAGTATAAGCCAGTTGCACTTTTTTGTTGCAATCCTGTATCACTGAAATCCATGTAAATTCAGTAGGAGCAGAAATAAAGACTTTATCTGAACAGCAGTAGTTTCTTATAGGAAGTTTTCATATAAGTGAAAATCCTCCCAGCAACAAAGCAATTTGTAAGGAGACACTAAATTTGCTGCTGAAAAGAGAATTTTAAATGCTACAGCATGCTCCAAGCCACTAGTTTGTGGTCTTGAATAATTTCCCTCTGAAATGGAAGCCATAACCAGCCCATTTTATGCCATGGATAGTCAAGAATCTGCCTTTTGGTGTTTATGGCACCAACTTAATATGTTCTACAAAGCTTTTTTGGCAATGACTGACTTTATTTTAGCAAAACAGATAAATGAAATTTTCTGTTTTGCAAGCTCATTCACATTCAGTTATTTCCCATTTATTTAGTCTTTTAAAGTTCTTACTCTTCTTATAAGATAAAGTACTGCTGAGCCAATACAACCAAAGTTGTATTAAACAAAATGATAAGGAAAACAGTATCAACAGGCTCCTGAGATAATTATCTCTGATCTCCAAGCAATTATTTCTATTTTTTAATAGTACTGACAGAATGAAGCTGTCTGAAGATTGAGAAACATTTAATTCTGCTTTTTATATTCTTTCTAGTCGGGGTAAAACTACCTAATACACAAATACACACATTTCAAGCAAATCTGACAGAATGAGGGCATCACAGTTATGATACTCCATGTATATTTGGAACTATGGGTAAATTTAGTAGGACTGCTGCAGTTGCTTGAAATACACACAGTTAACACCATCCTCTGAATAAGAGAGGAAAGAGCACAAATCATTTCCTAGTTAAATATAAAGCGAGGAAGGAGAGACCCTCCTGTGTAATTCAGAATCCCAATGAGCTGTGGCAAACCCCAGCTTTCCCCCTCCTGGTGTTGACACCATCGGTGCTGCCCAGTTCCTCACACAGGACAGGGGTTATAAAGCTGCACAGCTGCAGCCACACTGTAACAACCTCTGAACTTCTCACACCAGGGGTTGAAGTGCCAGTCTCCTGCCTCCTTGAAGTAATATGAAAGCTTGTGCTCATCTGTGCTCTGAGGGTCGTATCCAGCCTTCCTGAGCACCTGTACACTGACTGGAATGGACTTTGGACCTGGCTGCTGTCTCTGAACCTTTGCTCAAAAGAGAGCCTGGAAATGTTGAGCCAGGTCGCTGTGCCTGAGAAGACTCTGTGTCACACCTCATGCCTAGAACAGGACTAAGCAGGGTGCTGAATGTGGCAGGATCAGGAATGGATGTGAGACCTGCAATCCTGTGTGCTACAATGTGTTACAGAGGTTACCTTATGCTGATCTCAGAATTTTTATCTGTTTCCCAATAGGACCACTTTCAACATAATTAGTTCTTTTAATTAACTTAATTATTTTGATGCATTTGATAAAGCCTATTCTATGTTCTTAAATGAGCAATAGTTATTGAATGAATCCTTCCAGACAATATGTTGACATGTATATTCAGGGTCATTAGCATGGCAGCAATATTGGGTTGTCTTAGTCCAAAGACAAAGAAAACAAAGCAATTTAGGGACTATGACACACAGTAGCAGCAGCAACAGTGGCTAATTCCGTGGCTCAGCACTCAGTCAAGCTGGACAGGGGTTTCTGGTCTCCAGGGAACCCACACAAGAGCTGAGAACCCCACCAGGAACTGGCAGCTGTCATGAGTGAGGCTGGCATGGCTTGGACAGTGGAATTGGGTGCACCCTCATCAAGGTTGCAGATGACACAAAGAGGAGAGGTGCCATTGACACAACAGGAGAAAGGGATGCCATGCAAGGAACCTGGACGAGCTCGAGAAATGGGCCCATGTGAACATAGTGAAGTTCAAGAAGTCCAAGTGTAAGGTGCTACACATGGGTCAGGGCAATCCCAGACATGAATATAGGCTGGAGAACTCTTCTGGAGTGCTGCATCCAGCTCTGGGTCTCCCAACATGAGAAAGACATGGACCTGTTGGAGCGAGTCCAGAAGAGGTCACAGAGATGATCTGAGTGTTGGAGCAGCTCTGCTATGGAGGCAGAGAAGAGAGTTGGGGCTGTTCAGGCTCAGATTACATTTTAAAAAGAAATTATTCCCTCTTGGAGTGGTGAAGCACTGACACAGGTTGCCCAGAGAAGCTGTGGCTGCCCCATCCCTGGAAGTGTCCAAGGCCAGGTTGGAGCCACCTGGGATAGTGGAAGGTGTCCCTGCCCATGGCACGGGGGAGTTAGAACTGGATGATCCTTAAGGTCCCTTTGAATCCAAGCCATTTTATGATTCTATATGAGTTTTAAATAGATATTATATGATTAATATCATTCTCTCTAAGGTATTAACCATGTAAAGAATATTTTTTTTTCAGTGAAGCTTGAATGTTTATAGAAATGTTCTATGGATAAGTAAGTTTTGTGAAACAATTGTACAACATTTCCAGAACAAAGACTTACAGGTTAATTTTAAAGCATATTTTAAGAACAAAGCAAACCTGATCAAATGTCAAGAACCAATTTGCTCATGTGAGATTTGCCACCAGTAAGTTCTAAAAGTCAGACAGAGCTTGGTTTCTATTTCACAAGTCTTGATCATATCAGTTAGCTTCGTGCTGTTAGATTAACTTGCACACTGAACTTTCTGGAGAAAGGGAAGAAAAAGATAAGGGAGAAAAGAAGTGAAGAGAAGCCTAAAATAAAGGCAAAGGAAATTAAAAGAAACTGGAGATAGGATATAAGACCTTTAAAAAATACAGTATTGCTAGAATTTTAAAAAAAGAAAAGAAATATGGAGGGGGAGGATGCCAAAAGATGACAAGGGAAAACAAACATTCCTGAGTAACATGAAAATGAGAATTTACTGGGACTGACAGAGGGAAAGCAAAGTACCGACTATTTTATTGTCTCTAGCTGGGGGATAAGACAAACATCAATACATTTATTTTGCCCTGATAGCCAAGTAGTGATTATTTCCATTCCAGTTAAGTGTTTTAGAGTATCCTTTACTTATTGATGGACATTGTGATCTTTCCGGTTCTGCATCATCCTGTGGAAATACACTGTCACAAATGTAGTAGGATCTTCTCTTTGCTCAGTTGTTTTTACTTTCCTTCTAAAATTAATTAAAAAATTGTCTCAAGGTCAAAGGGAAATTCTATGTTCAGACTATCCTGGATCAGATAATGACTGCTAAAATTATTAGATCCCTATGGAGCTACAGTAATTTACACATGTGGGGAATCTGGACTGTGTCCCTCCAAGTACAGCCTAAAGCACTTAGCTACCAAAACTACCAAACTACCAAAATGTTTCAATTAGAAGGGACATAACTTCATTGGAGTGAGCATATTGTACTGTACTGAGGCCAATGGAGTGCAGTTGTGTGAACCAGGTCCTGTATTGCTTTGTAGTAATAAACTTCAATATCCTCCTTTTTTTCACACTAAATTTCAAAAACATTTGTATCTTTCCTTTAAGAGCATTCAGCAAATTTCCTGTAGTTTAATAAAATTTTTCTTCATGTTTTTTAAAATTTTTGTATCATTTTGCTTTGATTTATGAGACACTTATTAATTCACATTGCCCAGACCCTCGTTCCACCAAAAGACCTCTTGTTTGAATACTGCCATGGTTTAATTTTTACCTAGCATAGGCAAAGGGCAAGAATATAGGAACAATGCACTAGGCTTGATCCTGTAGTTCACTTAGCCTTATAATCCTCTCTTCCTAACCGTAGCTAGCACAAGAGTTTTTTGAAAACTATGGTATAATCAGTCTTTCCCATTAAGTATTTCCTTACTGAGATAAACATGAAAATTAACCACCTGGTCTATTACCTCTTCCAAAAATAATTTTTAACATCTTTCTTATTTTTATTCTTATTATTTGCCTAGACTTCTTATGAATGTAATTAATTTCTTTTTGTCTGAGTAGTTGGGGCTTTTTTACAAATAAAGGTGTCGGTTTTTTTAAGAGTTATCAAAATTACCCATTGCATTAAGAGAACATTTCCCAATCAGGTCTAATTAAAGTGCTTTAGATATTATTCCCAATCTTATTCCTTATGCTTCATAATATCTTTTTTGACTTTTGGCCATCACTACAGTCTTCATTAAGCTGTCTGTAACAACATCCAAATCTCTTTCCTGAACTGAATAATTAATTCCAAATCCTTTGCACTTTCATAGATGTTTCAATACTTTGCTTGTATTGATGGTGAGTCTCATTTGCCATCATGACCCTGGTGAAGCTCATCCATCAGCACACAATACTGAATAAGACCATGGGGCCACTAAGTCTGGAAGCACTTCACCACATTATTGATGTTTAAACTGGAAAACCAGTATGGACATTTTTCCATCCTACACACCACAAATCAGTCTTCCTTCAGTTAGTGACAACTAACCCATGTACCTGTACTCTCTGTGAATTTTGCTGCCTTCCTATTCATAATCTTGTCCAGGAATTATTTAAGTATATTAAGAAATATTGCACCTAACGCACAAAGTTAAATTATTTGGTTTATATTTTACTTGTCAGGAAGAACTTCTTAATTTCCTGTCTCTTCACATACAAAGTCCCAAGCTCAATATTTACATAACCTGGAAGCCAACTTATCAAAATATAAATTCTGTGAAGGTAAAGAAAATTGTAGAATTTTTATATTCTTCTCTTGATTCTCATAAAATATGAATAAGTATCACAATGAATTTATTAATTTTTTTTCTCAGAGAATATGATCTTATAAAGAATAAATTTAGACTAAGGTATTGTAAAATGCACTGAAATGTAATTCTTTCATCCCTAGAAGCCACTTTCATTCACTTGACTTGTAAGAGATTCTGGCACTTTGGCATATGTCGAGGAAAAAAGGGAGACTCAGCTCATCCACACTTCATACCATACACATTTCTAGGCCATTCCAGCATTGCAGAAAATAATCAAGTGGTTGTTCCTGACCCTTACAGCTTCCAAGATCCCTTGACCAACACTGCTACAAGGAGCACACAACATGCATCATGCAAATGGGGAGAGGGAATATCAGCCTCAGGCTGCGTCAAACATGACAGAAGTAATAAAAAATTTTTGTAAATTGAGTTTAAAATCTGGTGAGTGGTCTGGACATCTTCACAACATATCAAAACTCTAGCATCTCACTAAACATGCATATGGAAACTGAGACTTCCTACAGCTTTTGTGGGCAACTCCCACAGATGGGATAGCATTTGGTACAGGAAGAACAATGTTATAGTAAAATGGTAAACAACAAAATGATAAGATTTCCATCAGTGTAACTGACAATCCAGGAAAAAATTTGGATTTAATTTACAGAGATGTAAAAAAATTATAGCATTTGATGAAGATTTATTTCCTGGTTTACATTAGAAAGTAGAAAATGCATCTGTAAAAGTGTGTAAGGAAATGTTTAATCCAGGTGTTTATAGAGCACCATAAGGCTTCCCTGGGAATGTTTCACAGGTTTCCATATTAGCTGTGTATATTATAGGACTAAGTAGAACTGCAGGAGGACCATTCACAAATAATGCATGTTTGCCTGCTATTTACAGCTCGAGTTCATGAGGTGTGAATAATTAGCAGAATTCTGGGAAGACTGAAAAACATTCATTTTTTAATATTAAGCCATACTTTCCATTGATCAAATGCTAGACTGTACCCCAGTCTTTTTGCCAGAACCTCCTCACATCCTGCAGTTCAGAGATGTGCTTGAGGAGTAGCTACGTGGGACTCCACAGGCCACTGAAAAAGGTGCTACTCAGAGTTATTGATGGAGCCCCACCAAGCCTTGCTAGTATGACAGGTAGTTTACAGCTAAAAATTAATTTTTTTAGAAATTTTAAAAAATGATCCTTCACAGCATGCAGATAAAAACGCTCTATTCATCTCTCATCTCTTATGTATTTGTAGTTGTAGTTCTGGCTCATGAACAGTCTGAGGAAAATGCACAGTGGTGGTACCTGCAGAAAAAAGAATCCATATAGAGGCTATAACCTTCCTTAGTTTGCATTAAGAGGATAATTCAAATAAGCTTTGTGTAAGTTGGCAAAGGAGATTTATGGCACATTTGTAAAGTGAAATGTCTTTGTTGATGAATTAAAATCTATAAAGACTGTGCTTGTGTACACCTGGTTTTGTTCAGGTGTAAGATTGGTCTCAGCAAGATTGGTTTTACTCTACAAAATTCAGAGTGATGAAGAGGAACAGTGCAAACTCAAACCATCTGTGAGTAAATTAACTCATCCTTTAGAGGCAGGTGACCATTCACAATGTATTCCTTTTCCTATTTGCACTGCACTGTTTGCTACCATCCATTATCAAGCAGCAATTGGGGTTTTTAAGGCTGAAAAATTTAAAACACTTTGCTTACCTTCCAAAACCAGCCAGCTCAAAAATTGCTTTTGAATAAGTGCTGCAGATTTTTATCTAAAAGATTTGTAAATATAGGGAATGAGTGAGTGCAATAGCAATTTTTGCCCTAGATTCTGAACTGCCCAGTGGGTGTGCTTCACATTTAAACAGCTTTCCTTCTGCCAGTAACACTGAGCCCTCACATATTCTGCACAGTCTCTGTTTTGCTATGCACAAGGCTAGCTGCAAATGTGAAGATTTTTAAGTGGGAAAATTGTATTTGTTTTGGTTTAGTAGCCAGCAAACTGTGTTTATTTTTCAAATTTAAACTAAACTGTACTAAATTACTAAAAGAAAAAAAAAGTGTGGCACAAATGAGATATATGATCAAAGATTGTATTTGCTACAAAGCCACAGAATAGAGTTGGTTAACATTAAGCTCTAGCTATTGTGTGAGAAACACTGGAAGAAACATATATGTTTCCCTCTCAATGTTGCCATGCTTCTGTGGTGAGATCATTTGGACAGACAGATGATAGTATTCCTTTATACAGAGCAAACCACCATTAACTGTCACCATATGTAACACATATTTCTACCTGTTTACAGCCAATTAAGAACTGCATTATTCAGTTATTTTCCCTTTATGCTAGATGGTGTGTTAAAAAAAGAAATGAGTTAAAAAGAAGCACTGAAGCTGATGCTAGTGCAGCAAACCTCAACCACACTCACTGTTAGCTTACATTATCCATCCTACCTTTTCAAATTTGGGGAACTCAGAGGGGA
Source organism: Calyptomena viridis (assembly GCA_013390005.1). NCBI lineage: Eukaryota > Metazoa > Chordata > Aves > Passeriformes > Eurylaimidae > Calyptomena > Calyptomena viridis. The sequence continues at coordinate 21,577 of WEIV01026449.1, read as the reverse complement.
TATTTGTATCCCTCTTGGATTGCACAATTACAGACTGAATCCCCTTATTAAGTGGAATTGAAGGAACTCATAGAGGAGAAGGACACTGGAAAGCATGGAGACTATGGATCTTTACAGTATCTACCAATCACAGGTTGAATATATAAAATGGCTTTATCTATCAGAACAAAGATCACCCCTTCCCTTGAATGACCACAAACACATATCTAACTTACATGAACAAATAATGTCTTCATACTTCCTCAGAATATTTGCTCAGCACCCAAATATTTATATCTCAGAGCTTTCCAAAGCCACAAGTACAGGAAGGTGATGACTTCCAGAACTAAATCTTGTAAGAAATATAGAGCAAAACACCCTCACAATTTAACAGAAGGTCATTAATGTAAATTTAATGGCAGTAGATATGTTACTCAGTAGGTTGTAGAAAATAGAAACAAAAAATCACTGACTCCAACAGGCTGTGCCAGAATGCTACAGGCAGTAATATCAACTGAAACATTGAGGTCAACAGGGATGAGCAAAGGGAACCACAGTCTAACAAGCAATGCTATTTAAGCACAACAAAAAAGTCAATGTCAATGGTGCAAAAATGGCATAAGTCAGGTTGGAAACAGCAGCTAAATATGTTGGGGTGAGTGCAATGCAGCAAAAAGCCGTGATGTTTATACTTCAGAATACTAATAACTACTTATATTATCTACTAATTACAGTGTTCTAAGTGTGTAAACCAACATGTCTTCAAACATCTCTACAAAGGGATAGAGCTGCTTCATTTTCCCATCAGTTTTATAACCTCTGTGCATGTGAACAAGACCTGGCAACCATCATCTATCCAGCTCTGTCACAGAACTCATGTGCATGTCTTTAGAAAAAGACCTTGTTGCTGAATTTTTAATTTTCACTCCTTTAGATTTTCTTTATTAATTGGACCATAAGAAACCAACAAAAATGTCAGAGAGAAGATCCCTCCAAGATCCTATGTCAGTCTTCAGAGCCCTGAAAAGTAGTCTATTATGTATATTTAATAGTGACATTAAAAATATTTCTTGGCAGCAGCCAGTTTTGGAGAGAAGGTATTCTGATTTCTCTTAAATTAATTGTGATTTAACAGTATGTAAATAGTGTTTTCTTTCCAGCAAGAGACATAGCTCAGTCACACCAGCAAAGGACTTGTTCTGCTTCCTGAGTAGCTCAGTTTTGCTGGAAATAAATATACAGCACTTAGCTAGTCCCTTGGTAAAAGAAATAATGCAAGATATCAAATAACTGGTGGTAAGAACTTTTTACTGAAAAGTGCTAGTATCCAGCTAGAGAGACAAGAAATCTCAGGCTGAATTTTTCTGCTGCCACCCATGCTATGGTTTTGTTTACATGAGTCATTCCACTGGGAAAGGAAAACAAAAATAGCAAAGTAGTCTGATGGTCTATATATATGGTTTTTCTTTTTAAATTAAGAAAGCAAACTCATTTTAGTATAGCCTTATTTCTCTTCAGGAAAATGGTCAAGTCATTTCAATGGTACCTTGACCTGGCTGGGGAAAAAAAGAGAAAAACCAAAAAATTCTGCTGGTCTCTTACAGTGGATTTGTAGTGGATTGGTCGGCACAGTGTGAGTGTAAATAAAACCAACACACATAAAATGTAAAATGCAAACAGTTGTGACTTAGAAGAAATACACAAATGGTCTGACAGTCCTCTGGGTTTCAAATCACTGAGCCAACATGGGTCATGTGAGAGCAGGCTAAAATGAACTGAGAATTATTCCCAGACAAAGGAGAAATTTTTGGTAAAGAGAATTGTGCTTCTTGTAAAATTCATGCCACCTGTTTCTCCTGACGAGGTGCGTGTTGTAAAATAAAAGTGGATGCCCCTGTGGCAGTTGCTTATTCTGAAAAAAAGGTTAATGGAAGTATAAAGCCCTCATACTTTTTTTGATAATATCAGATGGAAATAAAGAATAAAGTATGACTTTATTCCTTGCATTGACTATGGTGTGCTTTTAGTTTTCTGTTGTGAACACAGCGATAGATAAATATTCTATTGATATCTAATAAATTGTTCATTTTTTTAATAACCAGTAAGTCAGCATTTACATTTGATCTTCTTCCAGCTAATACTGAATATGATCCATTTGTACTAAATAAAATCTCAAGGACTGGAAAACATTCAGGGTCTGCTGGCAAGGTCACATTGGCTGAATAATACATTTGATTTACACTGTAATGAAAAATTAGTGCCTCTCATCTCAGTGAATAAAACCCAGCTTTTAAACAGCTGTTTTGTACTCTCCTGTGTACTCAAGTCCTTAGAGAAAAGTTGAATACACATAAATAGGAAGCAAAACACATACTAACTGTGATTTCATAAAACCTATTATTTAAATCCTTCTGAACACCCGAGGAATGGAAGGCAGAAAATGGAGCCCCAGCCTTTGAGAGGGGCTCCACAAGGTATGCAAAAAACTATAGATAAGTAATTGTGACTTTCAGGGAAAAGGCTAAAAATCAGAATGAAAGCTAGAACTGAAGATATTTGGATAGCCATAAGGGAAGAAGTCAAGCAGCTTCTGTAGGTGGGAGATACGTCCTTCAAAACTCTTATGGTTCTTTGAAGGAGTCAACAAGTGTGTGGAGGTGTCATGTGGTCACATCATTGTCCTTGGATTTTTGACAGAGTTCTTGAAAAAGGAAAGCTCTTACAGAATAAAAGAGTTCTCTTGCAGATCAGTAACATTAAAAACTAAGAAACAAGTATAAAAGAAATAGTCAGCATTCACAGTTGAGGATGGTTGTCACGGGTCCAGTGGGATCCATTTTGCAAACACATGCTATTCAACCTATTTAGGGATGAATAGGAAAAGAGAGTGAACAGTGAGATAAAACATTTCGAGGTGATACAAGTTGTTGAGGATAAAATAGCAGATAAAATGCAATGTTGGTTATTGCAATCAATAATAACAACCCCATCACTGCCATACAGGATTCAAATATATTTACCGGGAGAAACAAATAATTGAGTCATTTTAGATAGTTCTCTGAAAATTCCTGATATTTTAAAATCCAGTTGTGTAAAATTTTAGTAATTTTGATGATAAATACCACTAACAGCTCTTCATTCTGTTAGTGGATAGAGGGTACTAAAACTGACTGCATAGCCAATGTAATGGTGAGATTGTCAATGGTAGCACAAAGCTACCAGAAACAGCCTAAAACCTGTTTATACTCTAAAACTGTAAGTACTTAGTGGAATTGCTAAGAATAGGCACTTTAGTTATTTAATCATGTTACAATGGCAGTTATGCTAACACTGATAATTAGGGTTGTATGTACAAAAT
>WEIV01026449.1:0-11663 GCA_013390005.1 Calyptomena viridis | reverse complement strand
AGTTCCAGCACCCATTAGAAACCAGTATCAACAAACTTCCATGATCTTTGATGCCATTAATGAGCTTCAACACAGAACAATACAGAAAATCAGGGTTTCCAAGTGCCTACATTTGACAGAATTGGGAAAAATAACCATACAACATGTAAAAAAGCAGAATTTAGTCATCAATCTGCATTTCTTAACATATCCTGGATTATACAACCTGGTCTCCAACCAACAGGAATGGCTAGTTCTCAACACTCCAGAATAGTTTGGTGTTTTGGTTTTTTTTAAATAAGCAGCAGTTTCTGATATGCTCTATCTAGTCAGAAGAGATGCATTCTAAAAAGTGCCCATTCCATTTTTCTGCAGCTTCACTCAACTTCTGCTCTGTGGGAGTCTGAGATGATTCTGCTTCCTTAGCAGGCTGACATTGCCTTGTGTCACCAAGCAGAGCTAACAGTACATCAAAGACAGTTCCTACATAAAATGCCCAAAAGCTGAGTATGGGAGTGGGGAGTTCTCTTTTAAAGCAGCTACACATTTCATGTGTGGAAGACATTCTTTAATAAATGCATGGTGCAGAGAGCACTGTAATTGGATAATATTAGAAGTAAAAATTCACAGCAGTGCCCTAAACCAGCTTGACACTCAGCCCAGAGCTGACCATGTGCCATTACACTGAAAGCCTTTCTGGAAGAAGGAAGAGCAGGATCTAAGCATACAATAAAATCTCTGGACTACCCCTTGTTGTCTCACTAACTCCTGTATGGTCACAGAGCCTCAGTAAAACTCTACACAGGCATTGCTGAGGTATCCTCTGTTTTTAAAGAAATTTATTCCTGATGAAAACAGCAACTGGGAGAAAACTGAAGCCTCTCAGGAGACTCCATCACCATAAAAAGAGATGTGGCAAACTACACCTTGATTCTTCAACATAAAGGAATGGAAATGCTGTTGGATCTAGTACTGGGGGAAAGGCATTGCAGCCCCAGATGGAGGCAGACGGGATGAAGGCAGGCTGCAAGGAACCTTATGAACAGATGTCTCTTGCAGATCGAAATAATACATTTACATTACAAGATGTTGACATATTTCTATCCCTTTCCCCCATAGTCCATGTTTTCACATAAGAAAAAAGGGTTTTCTCCCCCCTAACTACCTACGCAGGGACGTTCCCTAATACAAAGACTCAAACACTTGCTCTTTGTGATACTCATATTTGCAAAATATTGTTTTCCATTAACTCCTGATGTAACAGAATCATTGTACTCCAGCCCTATGGAACATACTTAGTAATCTCTTTAAATTGCATAGGCATGTCTTTCTATCTCCAAAGATGTTTTGCAGTTGGTTTCATGATGACTTTTCTTTCATTCAGTTTGCTGAATTAGTTACAAGATTTGTGTTGTATTTCTTCTTTAAAATCTCATACATTTTGCAGCATGTGAGGCATATAGATAAGGTCTTGGAGTGTCATGGGTACAAATATTCTCAAAACTAGAAAATCAGTTGTTTATATGTGAAGGCAGATTTAAATGTGTTTAGAGTTAACTATCACCATATCTGCCACCATTAAAATTTAGCACAGCAATGCACTTTGCATGCCAGAAATTACCTCTCCATGGACAAACAACATCAGTGCAAGAATACAACGTGGGGGATGGTAAGCAACAAAGAAAGGCAGATTTGGCATCATAGAACAAGGCGGATTTAATCCAAATTCCAAAAGATATGAGATCTTAAGTGTCCCATTTACGTGAAAAGAGTGAGTAAGAGAACAAGCCCCTTCATCTGGCAAAGAAAAAGATTCTATATACATAAGTATATATATATAAAGAGGGAGAGAATCCTATGCTTCAGTTGAGGCTGATAGTGTGAGAACCACACTGAAGACAAAGGATATGTGGATTAATAGATTCTGGCTTAGGAGAAACTACAGAGGGGGAATTGCCCCTGTGTTGATTGCAATGGAGGCATTTAACACTCACGTGTTATAAAATACAAATAGATAGTCAAATTATAAAAAGCCAGAGAAAAAACACCCTAATGGTAAACAATTTCTCGTACACAGTTTTTAATAATGCTTACTTTTACTGATAGCCACAACCTTCCCTACACAAAAAATTGTTGTCTCCTTACCTGCAATGCAATAGTTAGAACAATAAAACACCCCCCTTACATGTGTAAAGAATGCATGTCAGCTATAAAAAAATAAATTCTGGCATTCACTTTATTCATTCTCATTAACTGGAAATATTACTAAGACTTCTTTCAGAGTAATTTTTAAAATCATTGAAGTAATTAGCTTGAACTTTGCAGAACATTACAGCCAGCTCTTCTTTCCTCTAGATTTATTCAAAAGTAGCAATCATGATGCTGTATTACTAAACATCACCTCACAGATTTGTGACATTGTTTTGTTCATAAGTTATTGGCTCCTTGGATTAATGAAGCAAAACAAGTGTCTCCTAGAGCAGTTTGCGATCAATTTTATGCCTGTGTAGAAAGTTCTTTGAAAAGTACAAAAGTCCTAAATCAGGCTAAAACCATTAATTTTCTTAAAACTTCTCTCATCTATCTGAAGCTAACCAGTATAAAGTGAGAGGATCCTCATCCTTTGCTATTTATCCCTCCCCCTCACTTCAAGACTGGGGATGCATTAAAGTTGGGTAAAGTATTGTTGCATTCTGACAGCTCACAATATACACATGGGTCCTTGCAAACAACAGCCAGACAGTCGTAAATTAGATCAGTGTATAGGTTGCTCTAAATTACAGTACGTTTAAAGAAGTTTAATGATGAGAGAATGACAGCCAGGTCTGTGGGATAACCCCCATTCCTGAGCTGAAAAGACCTTGGCACAAGAGAGAATCTCACTCTTTTTCAGTGTTTCTACACTATTTTAGGAGTCATCATTCTTCCATGCTGAGAGATCATTTTCTAAGTCCTCTCTGTTGCCATAGCAAAAGTCAGATTTTTTTCCTCCCAATGCCTGACAAAAAGAGTCTGTGCAATATTATCAAGGAAAAAAACATAAACAACAGTCCTAAAATTACTCCAAATATTTTCTATGACTCCACTTTCTGATCTCCTTTAAAGTACTATTTAGTCTTATCAGGGATGTAAAAATTTGTTTGAATTATTTCAGATGTCTTCAGACCTGGAGATTCTGAAGTGCTAATCTTGCCTCATGACTTAGAAAGTTTTGTGAACTGGGAGAGAATGGCTGGTGCAGAGAAGGACACCCTTTCTCAGGGAGACATTTGAAGGGATGTATTCTATTCACTTATAGCTGTGGTTAACAGCTATAAAATCAAGACAGCTAACAATCACAAAGAGAGAAAGGCTACTACAGTAAAGTCATCAGAAAAGAAATCACAACTTCCTCTACCTGTAAAAGCCTAAATATTAGAAAGTCCTACTTGGTACCACCTAACACCAATATAGGATCTTACACTTTAAATTACCCCCAAATGCTTCAGAAAGTAAAAAACCTGTACACTTGCAATTCTATTAAGATCAGTTTTAGACTAAACTTCAGATCATTGAGTCCTGCATGTACCTGGGACCAAACAATAGAATTTCACCCTGTATTATTAATGTGTAATACAATAAGGCTTTAACCACTATAATCAATCACTTAGTGATGTATGTAATTAAATATTCAGGATCATAGGATGTTAATAACACAAAAGGGGCAGAATGCTGTAGCAGACACACAAACACTACAGCTCTTAGAATATACCAATTTGAATTCTAAATAAGCACTTGACTTTTCCTCTGTGATGGTCTCACAGTTGATTAGATAAATATTTTTGCAGTAACTCACCGGAATGTAGGGGCATAAATCAAAATGTCATTTTAGAGAGTGAGAAATCTTTAAACAACCAAAAAAAAAAGTAATACTGTTGTTTGAAATAATAATAATCTGTTGTTTGAAATCATCCATTACTCCCAAAGTTGTAAAGTCTTGATCAGGTTGTGAAATTTCAACTTGGATGACCATTTTCCATGACCAGTCTTTCATCCTTACATTTTTCAGACATGAGAGTCCATAACTGGAAAGTGGGATTTCTTGATACTCTAAAACCTACTGGAAAGTATTAATTTATGGCTATGTATGGAACAACACAATAAAAGTAATATATATTAAACATAAGTAAAGGTGCAAAAAAATGTTATTTGGAGAGGGAGGTTTTTTGAGTTTTGGGGTTTTTTTGATTTTGACAATCCATGCTAATCGCATTTCTTACAAAGTTTTTGTCTAGCAGGAACTGGCCTAGTCTGGTTCTTCTCCTAGTTCAGACTGAACTGGCATTACCCACCAACACCAGCTATTCACTAATGAAAGAGTATTCCCTCAGTGGTTTAAGATTTGCAGATAGAGTGAAAAAGCAGCTTAGGGAAAAAAAAATATATATGTAAGGATCTTTACTTTCCATGGCATATAAACATAAAGATGAACTTGTACAGCTTCAATTTACATTGTGTGACCTTCACTTATTTGGCATATTTGGGATGCAACTGAGATAACATCCTAGTAATTTATGAGTTGGTTTATGTGAAAAATGAGTTGTCTGAGAGCTGATCCTTCTAAACACTAAAAATAAACAAGCTCACTTTTCAAGCTATGCTAAATACTGTCTTTGAATGGAAAGCTGTGTTTATCTGAGAGCTGAAATCCAAGACAGAAATGGACTAAAATAATGTGCTGATTGTTTTCCTACACTGCACTTAATAAACAATAACTGCTCATTTGGGTTTACTTTGCACTTATTAGTAGATATTGCATAAAAAAGTGGCAGGGCACCTAATTTTGCTTGAGAGGCATCAGTCACCCCTAGGCTGTGGCAACTCTAACGTGAAGAACTAAATAATGCAGTCATCCCTGGGGTGTGAGATTTTTAGGTAACAAGAGTGGATCACACTCAGCACCGGTTACCTCTCACTTAGGGGCTGCACTGACCCTGCTGCTCCCCCTCCTGCCCTTAGTGACCTCTCCGTGCCCCTCACCAGATCTGGGCGTATCATCTGCTCCTTCTCGCTTCCAACCACTGTGTGTCTTTGTCAATTCATTGTAACCCATCTCTAGGAAGGACTCTGGGAACAGACTCACTAAACTTTTTCCATAATGTGAGTGCATAGGGTTTCCCTGATGAGAGACGGGTATGGAAACATGATGTGTGGAAACAAAATTCCACTTGTAGAAAAGTTCAGGATATTGCAGAGCACCTCATAAAATCATGCCTGTATTTGCTACTTAATTATACATGAGCCAGAAATACCAACCTGGACTTCTCCAAATGTCACTGAATTCAAGAGTTTGACTTGCCAAATCAGGCCTTTTAATGCCACATTGGCACGAGGTGGGCCAATTTTATATTTCTCTGAATACCTTAATCTTCCACTAGTATTTCAAAGCATGAGCAGAGCAATACTCATAATTAACAATTGTGTCACAGCCTATAAAGGGCTCTCTGCTCAGGAAGCTGATAACTGAACAGAAATGAGCCAAACACATGCTGTTAAGGGCCCATTGTTCCTACACTGAACAGATACGAACAAAAGCCAGAAAACTTGCAGGGGGAAAAAAAAAGTTGTAAAACCCTAATGACAGTTGATAGAAATTTGGCACATTCAGATGTGACTTCTGATTCATACATACATAAGTGCCATATTTAACTTCTAAAGAGATCTAAACTGTAGCTTTATCTCTATGCTAGTGATAGTCATATATCTCAACTTTATCTATTAATACTTGCTTCCAGAAAAGCAACACCTATCCCAGTCTTTGACTCTAATTTAAGGCACAGCTGCTATTTTCAGATAGGTATTTCAGGTTTTGTCCCCTCATCATGCATAACATGACTCAGATATTCACAAACTTGATTGAGAGGAGCAGCACCATTCCATTACAATTAAAATTAAAACTCTTCTGCACTTAAAGGAATGAAACAAAACGCTACCTAATTTTCTATCCCATGGGGATAGAAAGTGAAAGAAATTTAGAAAAGTGATTTTTTCAGTCCTACATTTAATCTCTTTTCATATTATTAATTACTATTTTCCTCGTGGTGACCAGTCATAGAGACATGGCTACCTCTGAATTCCAAGTGCCTGACAGTGTCATTTGGCTTGTGTCCAAAACTCCCACTTTGATTATGAGAACAGAAAGAGAGAATAGCATCTTTTTCTTCAACCATCATTAGTGCTTCAGGAGAAAGTAAATAGATATCTAAATATGGGAAATATGTGTATGAAACACATGTGCAACTTGACTTCTTATGGCTACATTATGAGCAAATGCATCATTCATAAGATCAACTGTGCCTTATAGTAAACCACTAATAGGTTTTAGTAAACCACTAATAGTAAACCACTACTTTAACTGTGCATTTGTGTGGTTCTCCTCTGTTTATTGTACTATTACCTCTGTTAGTATTTATTTATACAGGAAACCAATGAAAGCAAAAATGAATTCATCAGGCAGTCTTGGGACCCAGTAATGAGATATTGTTTCTGCTGTGGAAAACACTCAGTTTCTGTCACAACTTGCCTGCCCACAGTCTAATGGAAGGTACAATCAGCAAACAGCAACCACAGAAACCATTCTATCCATTCTGTAGTCCATTTATTCGAATACTTAAATATTGCTACGGTTAGAAATTTCATGACATGAAATCTGGAATTTCACTTACCTTTACCAGTAGTTATTTTTCACCACTAATAAGGGAGCTTAAAGATAAGTAGGAGCATATTTATACTCCTTTCTCAAGTACCTAAAATCAGGAATGATTACTACAGGTGACAATGCTTACAATACTTTGTTGATATCTAAGCAGATGAGTACCTGTAATGCACAACTTCAGGTAGCCCAATTTCTGAATACACAGGTTGTCATACATAGTAATAGAGTTCTACAAAACACTTTTGAACTCAATCAAGGCTTCTCACGATCGCTTCCCACTGCTGTGCAAAGCCTAGGAGATTACAGTTACTCAATATATTTAAAATTTAATTTCAATGATTTTGGAAAGTGTAGTCTAGAGGTTTTCAAAGTAGGCTAATTCTTCTATTCACTTAAATACTTTAATGAACAATGATGTTTGGTTAAACTAGATGTGGATTCATTTCCAGAAGTATGACAAATCACAAGTCTCAGAATTACTGTTACTGGTTCTCTGGAAACTTTGGATGATGTTATTTTTACATACAAGGTATTTTTCTGTAACTCAGTTTACATCTACAAATGGTAATGACATTTCTTCATTTCTCATAATCTGTATGTCTATCTTGTCTCCTAGAAACACCAGCTATTTTTTGCATATACAGTCTCCTAATAGGCACATACTTAACCCACCCACATATACTCTCTAGCCTTAATTTAAAGGCAGTGACAGTTTCTTTTACCATGTTTTAGTTAACTCTGCAAAGTGCTGATGTTAGCTTCAATGGTCTTGGTTCCATGTTTGCTATTTCTTCCAGAAGGCTGGCTTCTGTCAGCAGGTGAGATTCATTTGTTTGAGCCACTGTGGACTGAAAATTTTAGGTCATATGCAGAGAGGCATTCCCAGCATTTTTGGAAAGTGGTGTATTCATGCATTCTCCACACTGCCTCTGAGCTTCAAGGGTGTGAATTATAGCACCAAGACAGAGAGCCCAGCTCCACTGCACGAGCTGTAGAAACTTTTAGTCTTTCCACAGCATCAGGCAGAATGAAAGCTATCTCACACATCAAGCCAAGTATGGCAGCATCATGATTTAGTTGGTCCTACTACAGTGAAAGATAATTACACAAGTAAGATTTACTTCAAACTTCAGAGATATTGCATTGCTCAAGTCAGCAATTTATACTCTCTTTATTTGGAATGAGAACTACAACAATACAGCCCTAGGATGGCAAACTTGATGATTGCATGCAACTACAGCAGAAAATTTACAGAACCATATGTATATAAAACAGATGAAAACTCACGAGTGTTTCCCTTTGAAAATGAAGTTAAGGCATAAAATGCAGTCATAAATATAATGACAATGGTTATCTTTTTTAACACTACTATCATTAACTGAGAGCACAGACACTTGAGAGATGCCTATAATTCAGTTTCTAGAACAGATTTTTTTTGTGTGTGTTTTGCATGGCTGATTCAACAAATAGAAATATCTGCAAAGTATTTGGCCAGTCAAAGATATTGCAGGCTGTCAGTGAACTGATGGAAGGACTACTGTGACCACATGAGATAGTCTTTATTTCACAGCCTGAAGTGCAAACCATGGAGCCTCTTATTTCTTCCACACTCTCCCACCATTAGAGTTGCATTAGTTCACCTCTAGTGAAGTCTGTTGTGATGAAAAGGCTATTGCTGGCTGTCCACAGGGACTCTTGCTGCTTATAGAGCCAAGTCATGTTATCCTGGAGCAAAGAGATGAAAATTACAGCCCCCTGTTTTACCTGGCCAGTGCTGCTTTCTCCCACACAAACGTCCTTGCCATCACTGCTGCTGTGAGGAGTCTGAGAAAAGCAAAAATGAACATCTCAGCAAATGCCATTCTATAATTAACTAGAAGTCATTCCTGCAAAACAGTATACTAGAAACCGACAGTGGATATTGTGGTTGGAATTTTGGTGGATACTGTGGTTTTCATCATTTTTTCAAAGGGGAAAAATGTTATTTAGCAAGTAAAATTTCATAGTTTCTTTTCAAGACATGCAAAAAATTATCTAGACTACATGCACGCAAAATAGGAGCAGAGGTATGTATGCATGGGATGGGATAGAGAGTATTAGAAATGAAGGATTCACTTTCACAATCCAATATCCAGACTCAGTCTTAAGTTGGACATACACTGCTCTCATAAATTTTCTTTCACCCAATTTTAAGCTGCATCAAGCACTGCATGTCAGCATAAACCATTGCTAGGGTTTGAATTCATAAATATCCAAACTTACTGAATCTGCAGACCTCAGGAAATTAGATTACATTCTATTTATACTCATGGCCAGATTCTAACCTCTACTTTAACAGCCTCCAATTACAGTATGTTTGCTGGCACAAGTAATTTTTCTGTTTACATCAGTTTATGTAAGGTCAGATTGCATATGAGAGAGGAAGAATGGATGGATTAGTGTAAATTTATACTACAGTTACAAGATAATGAAGCAGAATGTGAAAACTCCGAAATTAAAGCTGTTCCAAACATAGCTTATTTATTTAAGATACTTGTTACAGGAAAAGAAACCAAAAAATGTCTGCAAGACAAAATTTTCCTGCATAAAACTATCATCTCAACAGACATAATTTCAATTTTACTTTATTATCTTTTAACACATATTTAAATTGCCATCTGAGGGAGTTAATAAGGTTCCAGGATCAAATTAGCCATTCTTTAGTTATAAGAAACCCCATACAAGTACTGTCCCTTTAAACACATATATGAAGCAAAGAAAGTTTTGAGGGTATGCCATATAAGCAAGTAATTTTATATCAAGTTAATTAGCTCATCAGGCCTAAAAAAAGCTTTTCTAAAAAGCTTTCATTGCAATAAAAAGGGTTTGCAAGTACAATATACAAGATCGTAAGTTAACACACACACACCCCCACTAGCTCTGTGTCTAACAAATAATTGAGAGACACATTCTTAACTTATTGTAATTTCACATTCTAAATTTTTAGGAGTTTTAAAAATTAATCTGCATGGGGGCATCAAAGCAAATGCTTTCTCTCCAACTGGGAGAGAACAGATATTTTCCATTGCCCAACAGCAATCTTTGAATATCTGAATTACTCCCTTTCTTTAGCAAATAATCACTTCAATAAAATTCGGTGCAGGATCTTGGTGGATTAGTAGACTCTTTGAATCCAGAATTTGGTGCTACATGTGCTTTGCTCACAAGGGACTAAAGGCAGAACGCTTCAGGAAACAACAATACCACTGAGTTCCCTAGAGAAAAATATCAGCTTTCCCATAGTATGTGTTGGGATGGAGATATCTTGAGGCAAGAGGAGCACAGTTAAATAGGCTTTTCTTTCCCTCGTTGTTGCTTTCTGAACATTTAGAAATATAAAACTTGGAAAATAGAAATAAACTGTTTGCTTGCACAGCACCTGCTGAATTATAAGCACTTCAGTAAGTACTTGTTCCTCTTTGTTGTTCTGTGGGACCCAGCCCCAGGAGAGGATTAGAATTCACAGTGAAACTCCTCCAACCAGTGTCTTTCCACTGTTACAATACAGGAATTATTTCCTTTAATGATAAAAATTATAGTGGCCCCTAAAGAATGGGATAGTTGTAAACTGTACTGCCAAAAGCTGATGGAAATGAAGTCCCTATTTCTTCCTGATAAACACTGCATGATGTGCCAGCTGTGCAGCACCATTCCCAATGTGTCCCAGCAGCCACACTGCTGGTTCATGTGTCAAAATGTCTTAGATGCTGATAAAGAAATGATCAAACCCTCACTTTTAAGATAATCCCTACTTTGTAACACTGCCCTGCAATGACACCGTGCTGTGAGTGCAATGCAGGATATTCATTGCTCACAACTCTTACGTACAGACATGATATGTTTTTAATCAGTCCCATAAAGCCTTTATTTCAGTAAAGACATAATGCAGCAACTCTGATGTAATTATGGCTCTATCTTCTAGAAAAGAAATCTCTGGCTCTCCTAGAGCCAGATTTCTTCTTTCCTTTGCAAAGGGAGATACACAGGAGTGTTAGCTCAGTGTACCAAACTCTGAAGGAAAGAAGGTGTAACACTGAGCAGCCCTGGGGAGAACGATTTGGGGGTGTTGGTCAATGAGAAGCTTGTCATGGCTTGACAATGTGCACTGGCAGCCCAAAAAGCCAGTCGTGTCCCGGGTGGCATCAAAAGCAGCATGGGTAGTAGGTTGAGGGACAGACTAGATTTCTAGCTAATTGCAGTAGGCAATTAGTCCAATTAGCTATCTAATACTTAATGTGAATGCAATGCCTCAATTAAAAAAATAAATCTTTCAAATTCTAATGAAAATAATAAAGTAGGAATGGTGAAAGTGATGACCTATATGGATCTTTTTTCAAACTATCCTCCTTTTACCTGTTTTCTTTACCATCACTGTATTAGACAATGCACTTGATCAGCTATCCAAAAAATCCTCTTTCTATAGGCTTTGAACTCTTCTTACTGTACCATCACTTGTCTAATCAAAGCAGTGTCTATGGGTCTATAGCATTTTAAGAAAAAGTGTTTTTATATAATATCAGACAAAACTCCAAGGAGTACTACATCCAGAATGGATGAAATCCATCTCTTTTTCTTTAAGCAGTATAATTTCCTTTAGTATCTGTACAGATACAGATCTCAATAATTTGAATGCACTTCTTTTCTTTACTATGTAAATTATTTCTTATTTATATTATATTGTGTCCAAAAAATCCTTTCCAGTTAATGTATCCATCCTAAAATGAAGAATGGTATACAAGGTAATATTAACTGCATTAGTCAATAGAAATAGCTAAAGAAAAATTATATGGTATTTTTACATTACTTTAAACTGAAAGTTTTATTTTCTAAAAGGAACAATCTAAACATAATTGCATTTTATAACAGGTAAAACATGCTTAAATTTATTTTGAAAATATCGCGTGCTTTAAAAGAAAAAAATTATCATAGGATTTTATTTAATGGTTTTCTC
>WEIV01026447.1:164926-197541 GCA_013390005.1 Calyptomena viridis | reverse complement strand
GAGCTCTGGCAGCCTTGGGGCTGTGCCCACTGCCCTGGGGAGCCTGTTCAGTGCCCAACCACCCTCTGTGGGAAGAACCTTTCCCTGAGATCCAACCCAACCCTGCCCTGACACAACTCCAGGTGAGCTCTGCCCTCACTCTCCTGTTTTCCAGATGAACACACCAGGTGACCAGGGGTTCCCCACCATGACCCTGAGCTCTGCCAGCAGAGCCAAAAATCCAAAGGAGGGAGGACCTACAGTTGAGTGCTCACTAGTGCCCAGGTGGATGCATGCCAAGGGAAATGGGGGAAAGGAGGTAGACAGGAAGCTGGGCTGGGCTGGGCTGGGTGGCTGTCCCACCATGCTGATGGAGAGACTGGGTGTCCCAGCGACTGATGAGAATGTCCTGAGCTTTCTGAAGGTAATGTTGTGGCAGACACCTCACACACCATTGCACATCTCTGCTCCTCCCCTTCTCCAGGTGACAACTTGCTGGGGAGAAGAACTCTGGTCATCATGGCTCAGCAAGGAAAGTAGCAAGTTGTGTACAGGGTAGAGAAGTATGATCTTCAGTCACTCATATCTGTTCTTGCAT
This sequence comes from Calyptomena viridis, assembly GCA_013390005.1. NCBI lineage: Eukaryota > Metazoa > Chordata > Aves > Passeriformes > Eurylaimidae > Calyptomena > Calyptomena viridis. Next base: position 196,964 of record WEIV01026447.1, on the reverse strand, counting down.
GTTTTCATTTCGAGCTGTTCTTTGGAAACGTGGTTGTGTCTGAAGATGAAGTTAATATGTTCTCCCTCTCCCCCTCCTACTTGTGCTGCCTGGAACAGCAGCTCCCAAGCTGTTCCTTCAGTGTGAATCCATGCAGACAAGCAAACTCAGGTCATGGGGAATTTTTGGAACAACTTTTCCTTCCAGGCTCTTTCCTAAACTTAATCCCTCCACTCCATGTTGTGCAGATGCTGGGTCTGTAAGAAAAAACTGAGATTAATGTCATTTTAGAGGAAAATGCTGCCTCGTGCAAGGGGACTCTTCCAGTGTTGGAGCCATGGGGGTGGGATTTGCAGCTGGCAGGTGGGGTGCAATTCCAGATGGCTTTGGGGCAGCAGGTGGAAATGCCATCTGGAGCTTTACCTCTCCTTTCTCTGAGTCACTCACACACCAATGCCAGGTTTGGAGCTGCAGGAAACTCTCCTTCTTAGTAATAATGTTTTGAAGTATTCCTGAGATACTTTGGTCTCCACAGAAGATCTAACTTATCTCAGGAGCCTGACTGTACTTCCCTTGGACACCTGTCTATCCTTGATTTTTTACAACTTTGGCACAGATAATACTGACTCTGGAGGAGCTGCTTGTGATTCACAATGCATATTTTCTCACTTCATTCTTCACAGCACAGGGAGGGAATTGTGGCAATATCACAGATGATCCTGTTCATGCAATGTGCTGGATGCATCCCATCTGGATGAGATGGAAATGAGGATTTTGACCACTTATGATCCCCTCATTCTCTGTACTAGGAACTAGGCACAGCTTCTTTTGGTCTCTTTCTTAGGCAATGTGGGATCTGCTTGAATTTACTGAGCTGGGTATGGAATTTAGCCATAATAACATTTGGAAAAGGCAGTATGGCAGGGATAGATATTGGGAAAAAAATCCTTCCCCGTGAGTGTGGTGAGGCCCTGGCACAGGTTGTCCAGAGCAGCTGTGGTTGCCCCACCCCTGGAAGTGTCCAAGGCTAGGTTGGATGGGGCTTGGAGCAACGTGGATAGTGGAAGAAGGGTGGAACTGGATGATCTTTAAGGTCCCTCCCAACCCAAACCATTGTGAGACTCTCTGAATATTCCTGTGAACTCCTGCTGCAGCCTGGCTGAAGGATCAGAAAGATGCCACTGCTTACAACTACCTTACATTGTAAGATTTGGGCACAGCATTGAGCTGTGATAATATTTCTGCTTGCAGGGAAGTAGATGTTTGGGCATGTGATTTGTTGCAGCAAAGGGTTTCACGCACAGACGAGATGGCAGATGCAATTCAGCATTTATAAACATTTATAATATACACTGGCAACCAGCCCAGGGCCCTTCCTAAACTAACATGGGGATGTGCTCGAAATTAGCTGCTGCCACTCAGCAAAGTGATCTCAGGGACTTTGGGAAGGGCTCTGCAAAGTTCAGCTTGCTGCTTGCGGTGGCAGGCAGAGTGCAGGAGCTCTGAGGGACAGAGCAGAACATCCAAGCCTCTGAAAAGTCCATCTAAACCTCTGAACAGTCCATCTGAACCTCTGCTTAAGTCCACACTGCAGTTGCAATCCAAGTATTGTCCTCCCACCCCTACAGTGAAGAGGAGAATATGTAGAGAAGGACAGCAAAGATGTTTGAAACAGCATTTCTAGTGACCTAGGGCTTAGAAAAATCCTGAGAGAGGGGAGAGAAGGTTTCACAGTCAGTTAAGGAGACAGGGAAGTTCTGCCTCAAGCAGTTCCCAAGTCAGTGTTTACCCAGGGCTTGAAGAAGATGCCAAGACAATGCTCCACAGTTAATGTTGCTTCCCCATCCCCATCTGCTCCTGGCTGCTGTACCAGCCCAGCCCAAATGTCCCTTGTCTGGCTCAGTGCAGCTCTTCTCAACTTATTCTATTGGAATCAAGGCTTTTGCCATTTCCTGGCCTCCCAGGGCATTATTGGGCTGTAATAATTGATATCAGTGTTATTGTTAAACAGACACCTAATAACTCCTGTATTTAAATCCCTTGATATTTTCCCCTCTGAAGGTCTCTGGTGACCTTTTCTTTGAGAAAAGGCTTTCACACCTCCATGCCTTGCAGCAAGCCTTTGAAATTCAGCAGGAGGAAAACTCTCTGGCTAGAGAAGAGACTTCAATTTTTTTGCTCCTCATCAAATTGTCATTCAAATGGGCTGAAATATAAACTGTTAAATATCACCTTTTCCTTTCTCTCCCTGCTGTTGCTGAGGGAAATGCTGGTAAACCACCAAAAACATAACCCTGCCCAAATATTCTTAAGCTAAACCCATGGTGCTGTCAAAATGCTGGGAGTTCTAGAGAGCCCCTGGCAGGAATCGGGAGCCCTGTGAACTGGGAGTTGCTTTGGCAACTTTATGCTTTTTCCACATCCTGGGAAAGGATGGATCTGCCCCAGCGAAGGTTTGTGTTGCTCTCAGCTCATGTAATGGGTTGTGTAGCTCAGCCCTAAGCGATGCTAAAGAATCAGCATTCAAACCCCCCTAGAGATTTGTGAGGATGGATTGGAAGAATTGCATATAACTTGCTTTTACCTTCTTCCCTTAAAAATATCCCTGCAATATTAAGTCCAAAAATCACATTAAGGTAGTATGATTTAGGTGGAAATGATGAACACCCAGAAGTTAGGAAATGGCATGTCTATTGCCTCCCTTCCCTGCCTGGATACATTACGGAAATGACCTTTCATTCCTGACCACAGATGATATTTTTTCTGCTGAATTCCTGTCTCGTTCATGGGAGGGCCTGGATGTACCAAAGAGGCTGCACTGCCAAAGGCAGTGAAGAGCAGCATAGTCCCAAAGGTTAATGGATCTGGATACAGTCCCAGAGGATGTGGAATCAGAGGCTGTACCTGTAGAAGTCAGGGGTGGGGTGCAGGTGCCTAAACATTGCTGCTGCTGCTGCCCTTTATATCCCACCCAGATCTAGCTGCTGGCATAGTGCATGTCTCACAGAGGAGCTGTGCCAAACCTGCTGGTCTCAGAGCCCAAGGGGGTTCAAAAGGGAATTAACTCCCTATTTTTAGGCAGCTGGGATTCAGCAACAGCACAAGGTGTAGGTGTTTTGGTGTGAGCTGGGACTCAGAGCTCCAGCCCACGGACCTGGTCAGCTGAGCCTGGGGAGACATTCAGCACCCCAGTGCCAGTGGCCTCAGTGACTGTTCACCTTGAGGGGGGTGTCTGACACCCCAACATCCCCATGGAGATGCAGATGGAAATGCAAATGTGTCACGGGACCTGTTTCAGTCCCCAGATTTCCCGTTGCAGCTGTTTGGGGATGCTCAGCAGCGGGGACCTGCTCCAGGTCCTCAGTGCCCTGGAGCTGTGACACTTCCAGGTGTATGTCCTCTCCTTCTCACCCTAAAGCCACTCCAGCTGCACCATCATGATCCATCCTTCCTCTGGCAGCAGAGGAAGGAATGGACACTCCAGCCTGGGGTGAGACTGGTCTGAATTAATTCTCCTTCCCCATTTACCTCTCAATTCACCTTCGACTTCAAATGCATAAAAGTGCTTCCCTCTGGCACAAGCACAGTGACAGCACAGCCCTACCTTTGCCACTGGACAAGGCAGGAGCTGCTCTGCAGAGCCTTCTCCCAAGCCATGTGTGGAATTTCAAACAATGCCCACTCAAAACAGGGAATTAAGGAGCTATAGTGTGTCCTACTATAAACAAAGGCAAAATGCTCTGTGGATCAGCAAAAGGCTTTGTATTGTAAAGTACTCCCTTTATGTCCAAGCAGGAGAGAATTCAAATGATTATTGACCCTCCACTGCAGGAAAGCCACATTATAATATCTCCAAATCAATAGGGACAAGTGCAGAGCAGCAGAGAAAAGTCAGGGCTCTGCAAACTGCAGAAAATTGCATTTTGCTTTGGCCTCTTAAAAAAAGTTTCCAAAGCATCTGTTAGAGGCCCCCGGAGCCTTTTCTTTCTAATTGCCACATTTGACAATGTGGTGTCGCAGGGGATTGGTGGGAAGACAGATAATGGACCCACTTTAATTGCTTCCCAGTTCCATGAGTCATTACACTTGTGAGATGGCAAAGGGGAAGCACAGCAATTTGACTGAAGGAGGTTTCTGGCTTTTAAGAAAGCTCTGGAGGAACAAATGCTGAACTCGAAGCCAAAGTCTTGGAAGGACTGAAGGTTCCAGGTACTGGATTTTCTTTCATCTTTTGCTTTTGACAGGAACTATCGAGTTAAGTTTTAATCATGCTCTGGAAGAGAGAGGAATGATTTCTTGACTGAGAGGAAGGGATGGATGTCGTGCCAAGAGCCTTTTTCTTGGGGATGGGAATTGAGGTTGGGTTCTGAGGTGGAAGAGCCCAGCCAGTGGTGGAGGGTCCAGCATCAGCCGGGGGTGGTGGAAGCACACTCTGTATACAGAGCTCCACATGGATTTCTCTGGAAGACTAAGGGAGGATGCTGTAGTGGAATCCCCACTGGGAGCTGAGCTTGCCATGGACTCATGGGAATGAGCATCTTCTGACCTTCCTCCTCTCTGTGACATCAGAACCACAGAATCACAGATTGGAAGGAACCTTAAAGCTGATCTAGTATCACCCCCTGCCATGGACAGGGACATCTTCCACTAGATCTGGTTTCTCCAAACTCCATCCAACCTGGCCTTTAATATCTTCTGTACTTCTGGCCTAAGGGCGGGATGTGTTTTTCCTGAAGAAGGAAGGAACCCACAGCTGGAGCCGAACCTAGTGCTCTAGGAAAACAAACACTAGCATTTGCTGCCTCTGCCATCCACGCTGTGGAGTATCAGAGCATTTTCTTCCCAAGTCTTCTGGACTCTTGTCCCTCAACCAGGGCCTTGGCCTTCCTGCTGAGGGCAACAGCCACCGGGACTCTTCAGCATCATGGATACTTGGTCCCTGCTGAATGGAGCAGAAGCCCACAACACTCACACTTTTTCTGGCAGGTTTTAATCTGTGTCTGGGTGATCTTTGCCTCAGCTGCAGTGCTGTGGACAGGACAGTGTCCCAGCCACTCTGGGGATGGACTGGTTTGCCTGGGTGCTGCTTTTACCTCAACTGGACAAGCCCCAGGACGTGGTTGTGAAGGAGGGGAGGAAGATGGAAAGAAGGAAATCAGTAAAACACAGGAGAAAACAGGTGGTGGAGAGAAGATAAGAAGGTGGAGCACCTGGAGCTCAGCTGATGGGTGTTGGGGTGCCCCTGTGAACTCCTCTGCACAAGTGTCTCCAGATCAGTGATCTGGCTCCTTCCTCTCTGTTCAGGCCGCAGCTCTGTGTTGGAGGCTCAATGAGGTGATGCTCCACACCAAGCTTTGATGCTCAGCCAGCACAGTGGCACCTGGGACTGTGCTTTATGTCATGACATTGGACCCCAAAATAGGTGCCAGTTTCCAACTGCTGGGCTCCATCCCTGCAGCACAGTGCAGTGACACCATTGGCCTGGCTGGATCTTGCAGGGCTTGGTCTACAGGAAGAGTTACCTGAAAATATGGGGGTGTATTCCAGGCAGAGAGGAACAAGCTCTGCTGGGCTTCAAACCATCTTAAAACTGTGGTAACATGTCTTGATATCAGGTCTTAGCAACCTTCCTGTCCCCTTGTACCCCTTCCTGCCTTGTACTTATCTCTGTCCTGAAGTGGTTATTTGTCATCTGGTCAGAGCAGCAAGGTGATTTGCCTGGAATTGCATGGATCAAAATATCCTGGTGCAAGGTCTGGATGGCTCATGCACTTGGTGGCCACTGTGGTGTGGGACACACTGACATAAGGCACAGCTACCGGTTGAACACCAGGACTGGAGAAGGTCCTTGGAGGAGCAGGGAGAAGCCATGTCATTGTCCCTCAGATCTCTGCCACATCACACCCCAGTCTGGCTGTGCAGGAAAGGGTCACCTTGGCTTCCCATGGCCTGTCATCCACTCCTGCAATTCCCTCTGGCCCTGCACTGACAACTGGTGGGTGCTGAGCTTTGTCATGGATCAGTCAGGACACGGTTGAGCTACACAGCAGGAAACTAAGTGGAAAAAGGCTTTGGGGGATGATTGACAGTAACTGTCTGCTGTGGAAGAAGCTAATCCGAGCAGCTCATGAGCACCAGGTCCCTAATTAAAGCACACAGCTAGTCCTGCCTGTAATTAATTTCCCTGTGCTGCTCTGCTGGCAGCCAGCAGTGCCACTGAGTCACTGCTCCCAGCAGCCTCCAGGGCAGTGGGATAGGAAAAGCTGTGGCTCCAAGCAGGATTTGCCCCTTCTCTTCTGCCCCAAAAGCTTCACTGTGTCTCCAGCTCTGTGCACATCCAGGGACTGGGACAGAACATTGCTGCCCAGCCCTGGCAGCTCTGTCCATAGGGAAGAGCTGGTGGTGTGGACTCAGGTCACAAGTGATCCAAAGGGTGCTGCCAGGACAGGGTGGCACAGGACAGAGAAACAGAAAAACAGAACTGTTTCACATGTATGGTTTGTTCTCTGCAGGATGATGTTCATATGTGTTGTTTGTTCTCTGCCATGTTTGCTCCATGTTTTCTCTTCCTCTCCCCATGTATCATGCACTTGCCTCCCCTGGCTGGAGCTTGAACAGCAGCATTGTCATTGCAATTCTTCTCACATAGGAGTGTGTCTCTGCATTCCCTCTGCTGGGTCACATATCCCTAATGCATGTGGGATCATCTGAGTTGTGGTTGGATTTTGCCCAGGTGGACTGTAGCCTCTGGCAGGGAGGAGCAGCTGGGGAGAGTGTAGACTCCGCAGTGGTGTCCCAGTCCAAGCTCTGTTTTTCTGGAGTGGGTGGTGTGTAGGGAGGTGAATCCCATTGCTCCAGTGTCACCCCAGCTCTCTTCATCTGAATCTCAGAATGGAGGAGACTCCAGCAAGTCCTATTTGTCTGCCCACAGGTTTTCATTATCAGCTGCACAGGAACTCTGCTGACCAGAGAGTTGCCAGCATTGTTTTAATTTCCCGGGAGGCTTCTTTTGTGACATGTGTGACATGTCTCCAGCAGGGAATTTCAGTTATCTCATGTTACTTTGCTTCATACAATGGGATGTGACATGTCAAAACATGACAAGGCAGCCAGGATGTGTCATAACTCTGCACTCAACACACTGCCTTCCAGGGTTGCTCAGCAGCTAATAACATCAGGCTCAAATTATCTCTGCATGCTGAGCTGTTATTTTCCTCCCATGTGGATTATGATATATAGGAGTCTCCCGCCTATATTGGACTGTTGGATCACAACAAATTTATTAAGCACACACAGTGAATCATTCTAACTAGAACAAAACCCAAACCTGGGATCCCAATATTATAGAAAAGTGACTTTCCTGCCTTGTCTTCCCCAATTGTTGTTGCTTCAGTAAAACAGTTTGGTGAGATTTCCATGTGATTTAAGCCTTTATCGTTGGTGTTTGGAGTAGCTATTCTGCAGAGATTATGTGATCTATCAGCCACACAATTGCTTTTCAGGCTCTGAGGTGAGCCCTATCTCATATCCCTCCCTGCAGGAGCTGGTAGGGCTGGATGAGACTGTGCCCTCCCCAGTGTCCCCAGTTTATCCCATTCTACAGCACTGTGCTTTTGAACTTTGCTTTGAACCTTACGCTGTGATGAGGCATCAACATTCCTGAACGATTTTGTGAGTCTTTTCAGAAAGGAAAAACCCACCCACAACAGCAAAGAGGCAAAGCTGCTCTTGTCCCTGGGCTGGAGATTCCCAGGAATGGGGAGGAGCATTTCCTTTTGCCAGAGGTGCTGTGAGGAGCTGGGAAGGAGACACATATGTCTCTGTGCCCACGTGGTGTTTCCCAAATGGAGCCTCCCGCTGCTGCTGGTGCTGCCCATTTGTTTTAGCTCTCGTTTGTGGTTTGAAGAAAGGTCTAATTACTTCCTGCTAATTGCTGGGAAAGCACTGCTGAAAATGCCTCTCTTCCCCGTCATGGGGAGCAAACAGCAGGTCTCCTTGCAGGGCTCTCAGCTGGAGGTTCCCATTCACCCTCCCAGCTCCCTTTGCAGGAGATGCTCTGCCCATCCCTGCCCTTCCTCCAGGCTCTTTCCCAGCATCCCAGATGGGGCTGGGGAATTTGGTGAACCAAAATACTTCCTTGTGATTCCAGTGCAGCCCAGCTCTTGGAGATATCACCATGATAAAATATTCCTCTCAGGAGCTGCCCGTGTGCTTGGGACACATGGAATCTATTCCTTCCTGTCTGAATCCTTCGTGGAATCTCTGAATCAAGTATTGCATGTGATTTCCTCTTGCCACAGCACTGCCCTCTAGAAAAACATGCTGTTCCCTCTTTTTCTTTGGTGGCTGCACAGATTTAAAGGGAAAAAACAGAGAGGAGAGAGCAAGGGAAGCAAGAATATGTGGCTTAAAGTTTGGACGAAGGGAAGGAAAGGATGCTCTTGGCTCTGAGACCACTACAGGCAGGTCTGACCTGAAAGTTATTGTGGGAATCTCTCACAGTTATTTCTTCCAGGAAGACCAGTTCAATCCAAAATTATTTGTGGCAAATCAGAGTTAGGATTTGAGAGCAATGTGGGGACATCTGCTTGTTTTGGAGGGTTGCTCAATGATCCTGAAGGGCAAGGAGCTGATGGCTGAGATGGGACTTAGAGTTGACTGGTCCATCCCTGTGGCTGCAGGTGCTTTCCCACAGCCTGAACTGGTCTAAGTGTGCCCATGGAAAAAGAAGTGGCCCCCAGGAGTCAGTGCCTTACAGGTAAGATCTTTGGACCAGGCCTTGTGCTGGATAAGCATCCAGGATGCAAATCCATAATGATGATCCCTCTCTTTCACCGTGGAAGTTGGAGGCCTCTGGAGTGTGCAAGGCTGAGGAGGTGCTCAGACTTCATTGCTACAAGTGTATATTGATTTAAGCTATTGAGCTGAGTGGTAGAACATTTTTAATTCTGCGTTTTAATTGTTGGCTCCTCTGGCATATTTTGTTTGTGGTTAGTGGCAGCACACTCAGAAGGGTGATTTTCAGGCTCATCTATTAGTTGCAGAGAGAAGCACTCTCCCATGACCCTGCCTAATTTGCATACTATTTTTGTTATCCTTTAGGAAGCAAACTGCTGATTTTGGTGCTTTGCTTGAACATCCAGTCAGAAGTGGAGTCTTGCCCTGGGGCCTGTGTATGCTACAGTGAGCCCAAGATTACAATAAGTTGTCAGCAGCAGGGACTGACAGCAATCCCCACTGAGATCCCCATCCAGAGCCAGCGCATCTTCCTGCACAACAACAGGATAACCCTTGTGAGGGCCACCAGCTTCACCTCCTGTCGAAACATGACCATTCTTTGGATCCACTCCAACAACATCAGCCTCATTGAGCCTGGAGTCTTCTATGGGCTCAACAAACTGGAGGAGCTGGATCTCAGTGACAACATGAACCTGAAATCCATCAACCCCATCACCTTCCGGGGTCTTGTTCACCTCCACACCTTACACCTGGATCGCTGTGGGCTCCTGGAGCTCTCCACAGGGCTTTTTCGAGGGTTGTTCTCCTTGCAATATCTCTACCTTCAGGATAATAATCTTCAGAACCTGCTGGATGACACCTTCATAGATCTTGCAAACCTCACCTATCTGTTTTTGCATGGGAACAAAATCAAGAGCTTGTCGGAGAATGTCTTCCGTGGGCTCATCAACCTCGACCGGCTGCTGCTGCACCAGAACAGGGTCAGCCTGGTCCACCGACGGGCTTTCCATGACCTTGGGAAAGTGATGACCTTGTACCTGTTCAACAACAACCTGACAGTGCTCACAGGGGAGACCATGGCTCCCCTGGTGTCCCTGCAGTACCTGCGGCTCAATGGCAACCAGTGGATCTGCGACTGCCAAGCTCGCTCTCTCTGGAATTGGTTTAAGCAGTTTAAAGGATCCTCCTCAGAGCTGGAGTGCCACCTTCCCCCTCACTTGGCAGGGAGAGACCGCAAAAAGCTGCAGAGCTCTGACTTGGAAGGGTGTGTTGACTCCTTCAACCAGATACGAACCAGTGTTTTTAGCACTAAAACCAGATCGGGAAAACTCCCGACGGGGCTCCCCCCTCTTGGATCCCGTGATGGCTCCTCCAAGTGTTGCCAGCCAGAAACAGATAAGTCTTTTATTTATGAAGCTAAAGGCAAGGCAGGTCCTTCTTCCCACAGCAGTCGCTCCTCCAACAACCATCTCAAGGAAAAGGAGAACATGTCCAAACCCAAGTATGTTGAGACGGACCCTTCAAAAAATGGCGGCAACAAGCAGATAAACGATTCCCCCTTTGGGACCTTCCCCAGTATTGTAGACCCTCCTTTGACCAAGCTGAGACCAGAATTTCTAGAGCCTATTGAACCTTCCACAGTTCCAACCAAAAAGAGGCAGGGCTGCTCTAAAAAGAACAGGTCAAAGGCCCAGTGCCGCCTCACCCAGCAAGGAAACAGCTCCACATTACAGCTCAGCCTAAGCCTTTTGATCCCCCCCTTGGTGTGGAGCTTACTGTTATTCTGCTAAAATTAACTCTTTTCCTGACACTTTAATACTAGACTTTTGCTGACCTCCATAAATGTGCAAACAAAAGCAAAACTACCATCCACTCTGAGAAAGCTTTGTTACAAAAAACTTAACTGGATGCCTTTATTAAAAAACAAACAGACAAACGAACAAAAACAAAACAAAAAAGACAAACACTGAGATGTACATAATTTATTTGTCCTGAAACCTGTGAATTATACCTTTGGTCTTTGGAACTGCACTTGCCCACAAAGCAGCTTTTGCTACAGCAGATGGTAAAGAAATATGGTTTATTTACAGGAAAAAAAAGTGTAAGAAATGCTCTGAAAAGAATGTCTAAAATCTGTTTGTAACTCACCATTACACTGAACAATGTTGCAGATTCCCATTTGCAGAGATAATGAATTTGATGCTGTTTTAATCCTATGTTTATGAATATTGCAGTTTTTCCATACTCATTCCATCCCACCATGTTTACGGGCAGCATTTGTTAAAGAATGCTGCCTTTTCCTTCACAAGATTGCAGTATATATAGATATGCATTTTATTTTACTTGTGTACAAGTATACAAAAAAAATATAAAATAAAGATTTCTTTTTCCTAAGTGGTTGTCATCTGCAAGGGGTGAAGGCGACTAAGCTGAAAAATTAAAAGAAAGTGGAGTAATCCATGACCTGAAGGCAGGTTGGGCATTTAACACGACAGTAATAAATAAGACATACTGGACATGGTTATACAACATTTAACTGGTGCCAGTAAAGAGGTTTGTGGCCTGAAAGGTGCCCTGCTAATGCTCCTGTTTCCCTCCAAACTGTCCCAGGCCTGACATCATTCATATTTGAGGATGCTCAGGATAGCAGGAAATATTGCCCAGCCCCTTGGATCTGAAGACTCCATGGCTAAAGGTGGAGGAATGTTAGGAATAATCCCAAGAAGTCGGACAAGGCCATTTTTCCTCTGGTCTGAACAGATGAGGAGGCTCAGCTCTGCTGGAGATCCAGGGTAGAGCAGCATTCAGTCTTGGATTTATGGAATAGGTGTCTCTCCCCAAAACCACAGCTCGCGGCCTTGCAACTCAGGCTGTGCTGGTGAGCTGGGATCTATTCCTGACCATGCTGCAGAGCTGGGGTCCATTCCTGGCTGTGCTGGAGAACTGAGGATCCATTCCTGACTATGCTGCAGAGCTGGGATCCATTCCTGGCTGTGCTGGAGAGCTGGGATCCATTCCTGGCTGCAACACCACCTTGGAGTCACTGTGCATGAGCCTTTATCTTCAGTGTGACCTTGGAATGATAGAAAATAAACACTAATGGCCACCATAAGGTGGGTGTCACCCCCATGGGACCCAGTGGGCTATAAAGCACCTGCCTGGACCTGGCTGTGCAGTCCCAGTGCTGCACAACCCGCCTGTGCCAGGTTACACAGAGACTTTGCCAGGAGTTGCTTATCAAACTGTAGATCTTCTCCTGTGCCCTCTGGTCAGGAGGAATGTTGAGGTTGTGAGGTCTGTGCTTGCAAGACCAGCTTGTCACACAAAGGTGGCCAGAGGAGAGCAAGGGCAGAGTCCCAAGGTCCTGAGATCATGCAGTAGGGGATTATGTGGGAAGTCAGGCTGAGGGTCTTGAGGCTGCACCACCCACCTTGGGGGCTCCCAGCACTGGGACTGGGGCTCAGCTTCCCAGAACAACCACATGGGGAGGAGGGAGAGACTGTCAGCCAGGAGTGAAGAGAATCAGCAGGGCCATGACTTAGTGCCAGCCTTGCTCTAGGCTTGATGGGAAAGGGAACCGTGACCATGGGAAGAAATACTAGGATGCTTGGATGGCTGATATCCCAGGTACTCTGATCTGCAGGATGGGCCTGGCATGTTTTGATGCAAATACATGAAGCAAGAAATCAGTGCCCTGTGCTGGGATGCTTAGTGCCTTAAGCCAGGCAGCACTCACAACTCTGCTGCCTGAATCTTTGTGTGTGTAGTTATCCATATACAGGTGAGTGATCAGCCATTTCCAGCTGCTTTCTGCCATACTTGGTTGGATTGTTGCAGTGCTGAAGGGTTTTCCAAGGTCCTGCACAACCAAAGCATGCTCTGTCCTCTCCCACTCATCCAAGAGCATCATTCAGACTCCTGTGGAACTGAAACCTACACTTATATCTGAAGTACAGTAGCAGAGGAGCTTGGCCAGGGGGTCAACACTGCTCCAAAGCCCATAAAAAAGCCAGAAGATTTGCTGGATACTGTGACAGGCTCTTATGGAACCTTCTGGTTTGGTCACAGTCTCAGGGCACACGGTGTACAGCATTGTACAGTGAGTTAGTGAGTCTTGTGGTCCGAATACCTGGAGCAGTGCCCACAGCTCCAGGGGCATGAGGAAACCAGATGAGGTGATGAAAAGAGGATTAATCTGAAAGAAAAAAAATAGGAAAAGAGAAATTTCACATTGTGGTATTTCCCTGCAGCAGCTGAATGGGCCTGAGCAGAGCTAAGTTCTGGGCCTCTCTGTGCCCAAATCAGTATTACAGGGAGTTTGGCTCTGGGGTTCCCTGTGGATAACACAAAGCAGACAAGCAATTACTGTCACTTATCCTGAATGGACCAGGAGTAACTTTCTGGCAAACCAGTGACACACTTCCTCTTTTTTAGAGCTTGACTCTGCCGTGCTTTCAGTGGCTCCTAGGACTATATATTGGCCACAAGCCTAGAAGAGTCCCTTGTGCTAATTTCCTAGATTTCCTGCTGTCCAGATGCCAATTCCTGTGTTTACAGGCATTAGAAGGCCATTTGAATGACAAATATTGAAGAAGGGAGCGCAGTGGGCAGCAGGAGCTCCTATGGGAGCTTGGAAGAGGCAAAGTGGAAGCTCTGGTGTTGGGGAAGGTAGGGAGAGACTTCAGATGAAGGGAGTTTCCCTTCTGCTTTGTGCTTTGCTGGGGTTGGCACAACTCTTGCAGGTATTCCTAGACATATTTTACACTCAGATGTCGCTGAGTTAAGTGGAATTCACCCAGCAGGGCTCAGGACCTTGTTGACTCTTTCCCATCCCAGGATCCTTTCTGTCCCTTCCTTTCTCACTATGGAAGTCACAGTCAAATTTGTGATCATGTCTTTGATGTCAGGAATGAAATCAAATAGACAAAGCCAACAGCAAGGAGCCAGAACGGATGAGTGATGCAGTCCAAAGTGCCATGGGAAAGAGGGGTTTCCCATCACAGAGCCCAGGGTGGCCCAAATCAGCACCTACTGTCCCCTTTGCATTGTCATCATCAGACCCTTGGTAGTGCAGTGGCCACTGGTGAAGATGCATTAAAAGCCCAGAACGTGGAGCAGTGGTGGGAAGACATCATGTTCATGCTTAACTCTCAAGAATTTTTCTCCATGTATCCTTTGCTGGTAGTTTCCCACTTGTCCTTGCAACAAGCAGGAACAGAACCAAAAGAGAAACACTTTTCCAGGCCTTCAGGTCGCCCTGTAAGGACAAGCAGTCTCTGAGATGGCCAAGAAGATAATTATGCCCCTCCTTTCCATGGTAATGTGTAAAATGTATTCATCCTCTGCTCCTTCACTCCATCTTTCCATCATCCTACAGAGGAGATGGGACTGTGCCTCTGCTGAAGTGGATTCCAAAAGCATGTGGAAGTGGTGATTTGTCCCATCCTAAATGAGGTCCCTGACACAGGTATGGTGAGACTCACTCCAGAGGTCCCATCTCTGCTGCCAAGTTGCAAAATATGATGTGGACATATTTTATGTGAAATTAATTTCCTCAAACTGGCTTTGAAAGCTTTTTTTTTCCCCTTTGTTAATGCATAACTGTGATTCACCAAGATCAAAACCCTATAGAGGGATTCTGTGACTCTGACACCATTTTCATTCCATCAGCAGGACCTTTGAATCAAAGCCAAGGGGAGAAGATGGGTGATGCAGTGAGAGAGAAACCCCACTAATGCCCCAGTTCATTGGATATCCCAGATCTTGATAGGAGAGGACTGAGATGCTCTGATGTGTAGCTCAAGCTGTGGTCCCCTGAGGATATCCTCATTCCTTGTCCAGAGCCCCTTCAAGCCTTCAAAAGATGAACAGTCTGAGTTTGGGCATTGAAAGTGCCTCACAGGGATGGGGCTGAACCTTGTTACTCCAGCTGCTGATCCAACCTCGCTGGGAACACATCAGCAGATGACCAGCAGAGGCTGGGAGCAGGACAAGAGCAGCCAAAGTGACCGTGGGCAGGCACTGGACCTTCATAGCTCCATTCTTTGTCCACTGCCCACAACAGCCTGTGTTCCCCGGAGTGTTCCAGACATTTTGCTTCAGGGGATGGAGAAGAAGTGCAACATCCTGAGGTAGATGAACTCAGGCAGTGCTAGAATCGTAATATCCTGGAATCTGCTGAGTTGGAAGGGATACACACCAAAGGATCATCCAGTCCAACTCCTGGCCCTGCATAGGAACATTCCTAAGAGTCACCCTATGGGCCTGAGTGGATCATCCCAACACTCCTGGAGCTCTGGCAGCCTTGGGGCTGTGCCCACTGCCCTGGGGAGCCTCTTCACTGCCCAACCACCCTCTGTGGGAAGAACCTCTTCCTAATATCCAACCTAATCCTGTCCTGACACAATTCCAGCTATTCACTGGGAACTGTCACACAGAGCAGAAATGGAGCTGCCCCGTAGTCTCTCTTGACTTCAGACTTGAGAAATCTACAGCCCCTCGCTTTCACTGGATGTGAGAGGACATCCAAGCTGCCTTTGCCTCTCCTGCCCTTCCCCTGAGACAGGGCATTCCCATTTCCAAGCTCCTCCAGACAGCAGCACTGGGGACTCTCCAACTGCTAAACCCCACTGCTCAGCTCCCAAGCTAAAATCAGCTCCATAAGGAAGCTCCTCTGAGTTCTGCTGAGCTGCACACTGGCTTTGGAGACCTTGTTTCCCGTCTTTCCTCATCTGAGGCTGGGAACCAACAGAGAAACACCGAATCTCACATGACTGAGGACAAAATGCTGTGTCAGGGAGTGGAACCTCCTTCTGAAGTTACCTGTGAGGACACCTGAGCTGCAGACATGGCATATCTGCCCCATTCTCCCCCTGCAAGAAGATGATGGGGCAAATGCCCAGCTGCCTACGACTCCACAGGGCTGAGATCTCTGCTCATGAAGAAACCTTGTAAGCAAGCAGTCATCTCTGACATTTCCCCATCTCTGACATGGAGATTATCCAAGCTGCTGAGTTTTGCTCCAAACAAACATGATGCATAGAAATAATAAAGGCTGGAAGGTTTTTTAATTCAAAGCTGTGTTTCTGGATTAGTTCCCCATCATTAGGCAGTCAGGGAGTAGAGTTACTGCTGCTCTGCTCCTTCTCAAAATCAGAAAAGGATAAAAAAACCCAGAGTTGTTAAGAGTTGGGGGTGGGCAAGAGAGACAGTTTTTTAGAGATGATATTGAACCATGGTTTGTGATTGCTGGTGAGAAGCTCTGGAGACAGCAGGAACTCTGAGCCCAGCCATGGTGAGGGCAAGGAATCTGTGAAAACCTTCCCTGTAAACCCAAGGCCAAACATTTGAGTCTGACTTGGGACAGAAACTCTAATTAGACACCCCTTGATTTGTGCCATAACTAGGGCACTGCAGGGGGAACTGCTGAGGCAGGTGAGACTTAATGGAATTGCATCCCATGGTATCTATAAATAGGGATAATGGAGACTTGGCAAAAAGAGGCACAATGAAAATAACGGTGTCCACTGCCCACTCACTGAACAGTGAGGATCTTCAAATCCCAGAATGACCCACCTTCAGTGCTGTTTGAGACTTGTTCTAGGTCAGCAGGTACCAAAAAGGCTCAGCTGTCATCAAGCCTAAAAACAGTACTGTTTTGGGGGATGAAATCATAGCTTTTGATAGTCTGCTGCACTGCACATGGCACCAGCACAGGCTGCAATGAGTCACGGGCTGGGCTCCTGCAGCCTCTTGGGGGTGGGTGGTTCCATCTGCAGGGTTTATTTGTGTTGGGATCCACCTGCAGTGATTTACTAGTGTCAGTGTCTACCTGGAGTGCTTTATTGGTGCCAGGGTCCACCTGCAGGGGTTTCTTTGTGTCAGGCTCCACTTGCAATAGTTTGTTTGTGGGTTGGGTCCATTGGTAGTGTTGTGCTGAAGGCTCAGCTGCTTTCTGCTGGTGTGGTTGGGGCTGGGTCCTACTTCCATTTATTGTTGACTGTTATCCCTTGAATTTAAACTAGAAAGGGAACAACTGCAAAACCTGGTGTAAGGAGGGAGTGCTGGAGTGGGTAGCTAACAGTTTTAAACAGGGAAGCTGCACCTCTTGGCTGGTTGTGTTTGCTGGGGTCTAAACTGGCACTCCCTGCTGAGCTGTGACATCCTGCTCTGCTTTCTGCACAAGCCTCTCTGGTGCAGGTTTGACCCAGCATCTCTAGAGGAGGAGGCTTGGACAGCTGACTGAGCCCAGGAGCATAGCATCCCTCTCCAGATGTGCTCTGTGATCCCTCCCATGACCTCAACAGCCTGGAGATCCTCCCTGCTGCCCGTGGGCAGGAGGGCGTGCTGAGAACTCCCATGTCCACGTCTAGGAGAACCTTTCTTTCACAGCACCCACCATGCAGTCTCAAATCCACATGGAGCTGCCCCCCAGACCCTCAGTCAGCCTCCCCACCCTTGCGCTGCCTGAGGAACTCTGGATTTGCCTCTGAGCCTTGGGCAAAGCCACAGAAATGCTCCCACCTCCAGCAGTGCCCTATGCACACAATGAGATGTTGGGGGAGTAATTTAACCCCTTTCCCAGGCCCCATCTGAGAGTGGTGGGATTGGTGGTAGGAGACTGTGCTGGGTCTTCTTCAGCAGGAGAAGGGCAGGATGCTCGATTTCTCTATTCCCACTGGAGCCAAGCCCTGGAGTGGGCTGCCTGAGGACTCTTATTTAGCTGCACACTGCTAAATAAGGGCAGAGCTGCTCTTTTCTCCCTGGTATTTCCATTCAAACCACAACAACAGTGGCGGCAGGAGCAGCTGCTCCCATGGAATATTTATAAGCTGTTTGCAGAAATGTCAAGAAGAGCCAGTGGTTGTATTAACACACTCTCAGAGAAGCAGGCTTAGAAAGTTATCTTATGTGATTCTTAGTCAAAGTGCTTTATGTAATAGTCACAAACACTTACACATCCCTGGGACATTTACTTGTTTTTTGACAAACAGTTGTTCCGTTCCGTTCCGTTCTGGACACCGAGACAAGAATCAATCACTATCCCTCGTTCATTAGTGTCCCCATCCTCCCTCCCAAATTAACACGGGTTACCTGGAAGGCTCAGGCCCTTTCTTCATGACAATGAGAGCCTGAGCTGCAGCAGAGCTGGGCTGCAGGCACATCCCTCAGAGCCATGGCAGGACTCCCACAAATTTCAAGTTGACTTTGAGATGCTGGGACTAAGTGTTCCCACTTGCTTTGGGCAGTAAATGCTGGAATTCTAATGAGGTTTCCAAGAAAGATTGTTAAATTCTGTATTTTGCTAAATGCCTTTTTTTTTTGCTTGTCACTGCCCTTCCCCTGCTGCCACACTGGCCTTGCTGTGACTGTGGGGACAAAGGAAAAGCAACTTGAATCCTATCAAACAAAGAGGTCTGGGAATGCATCCACACACCTCTGTCATTTCTGTGAGTTAGGGGTGGGAGTGAAAAGTACACTGGGATGTTTAACCTTGCTCTGGATGTTCTGGATGTCAGTTTTAGGAGCATTTCCAGCAGTGGCATCTCACCAGAAGGGTTCAATACCAAGAGCCTGCCAAATCCACCTGGGTAAGTTCTTTGAGGCATTGTTGGTTTGATTGGGCCTGAGAGGTGCTTTGGACTTTGACCACATTGTTCTTGGCCAACTTTTGTTACTTGGAGAAGTCAGGAATATTTAGGCAAAGTTAGAGTACAATTCAGTTTCTGATTTGTTTCCACCCTTGGAACATTTTATTTATTTCCACCAGAGTTGTATCTTTAAAAAATCTAAGAGATTATTTCCAACCACTGGGTGAAACAGGGGGCATCTCAGAAGGAATGGATGTTTCACAGAGCCACAGAACATCCTGAATTGGAAGAGCTCACAAGGACCATTGAGTCCCTGCACAGGACACTCCAAGAATCCCACCATGTGCCTGGACTGGTGGGGAAAGTCGGTTTTCTCCTGCCAAGTAATTTTGGAAGGAGAAAACTGACACATGGACACCCCACTGTCCACTGTGTGTTTCTGTCTCACTGGTGCAGTTCACACCCTGCCAGGGCCCTGGGTTAATTAATAGGTCTTCATGGTCCTGACCAGCCTTATTTGGGGTCTCCACCCAAACTGTGCATTCATGAGCTCTACTTGTGTTCATCCTGGTGCCTTTGGAGCTGTGCTGGAGAAGTGCTGGTCTATAGCTCAGCCACAGCCACATCCCTGCCTGGCTACTCTGCTGCTCTGTAAACTGATTTCATGGCTTGACCTTGGATCTGTCACCTCACCATGAACCTGCTTGATGACCACTGACCTGAGCCATCTCTTAGTCTTGCTTCCTCACTCAGGTCCTGTGGGATAAGCTGTGGCTGGTGGGGGTCCCTTCCAGTTCTGGGATCCTACACAGCCCCTGCCTTGTCTTCCCTGAGGGATCATCCCTCACATCTTAGGAGATCACAAACCTCTCACACTCCAGCTGCAGGACCAGAAGGGACCAGCAGAACAAAAGGCCACCCAGGAGCCCTGAAACTTGTCTAAGGTACAAGTTAGCCTTCTCTAGAGTTGCAAAATATTGCTTCTTGCAAAAGCTGTTGTGGTGCTGCAACAAAGCCTATATGTGCAAGGGGTGCCTAGTCAAAATTTCTACTTTCCAGGTCATTTTTGGTTTGCTTGGAAAAAAAATGATGAGGAGAGTGGGCTCCAAACCACGTACCAAAGGCTGGAAGGGAAGCATCTAGTGTGCCCAGGGGTTGTCATAGTGAAGATGAGTGACACATAATAATGATGGTTCCAGAAACTTTCACCTTGATTTCCCTGCCTGTTAGAGCTTTGAAGTGAGCCTCTAATATTATGTTAGCAGTTTATTGTGTGTGCTTCATTAAAAATACATCACAGGCTTTTTGGAGCTGCAAGGGACGCAAATTAGGTCATCCAGAGCAGCCTCCTGCTGCTCTGCCAGGGCTCTGATCCTGCTAATGACTCCAGCCCAGCCTTGACAGGGGCTGTCTGGCTGCCAGTTGAAGCTCTGGGCTGACAGGACCAAACAAGCTCCACTGAGATGATTTCACTTTTTCAAACTTTCAGCCTTCTTGTTCAATGGGGTTTTATTTCAGGTTCCCACAGACCTGCTCAGCCTCTGTTTGAACTGCGAGGAGGGCAGGTCTGCTCTGATGTGCTGCAGCTCCCCTCTGTGCTTTGAGTCAGGCACAGGCAGCCTTTGGATCCAGACCTGGAGCAAGACATTGTAGGCAGGTGTGACCCAGGAGCTGCGCAGTGACAGGATGTCTTCTCCAGGTCTGAAGGCACTTTGGTGGAGCAGTGGCTCCATGGCTGCTGTGGTGTTTCCTCATGGCTGATCCACAGTCCTTTTCCAGTTCTGCTTTCTCCATGCCTGTGCCCTGCTGTTCCCTTGGCAACTTCTTTGGGATGGTGGGGCAGGGAAAGGTGTCCATCAGCACCACCAAGGGAAGAAGAATCCCTTTGTCATGAGTTCTCTGATGTCAAAAATGTAGGGTTTGCCTCAAACCCTTTGTCAGTCTGAGCTGGAGGACAAGAAGGGCTGAGAAACACTAGGATTTTTTTCCATCTTATTGTCCTTCTGGGCTGACTTTGTGGAGTGGTGAAGTTCCTGGGGTTTGGTGAGATCGCAGCACCACCCAACTGGCTTCTATGGTGGGCTGCTGGTGTCTGTGATTGAGCTTCATTCATCCTACCAAGGGAACTGAGCTAGAAGCTCCTCAGTGCTGGTTGTGGATGGACAACCAAGGGAGCTGCCCTCATGTGACCTCAGGAATGAGCTCACCCAACACTGCAGACATGGGAATTGAACAGCAATGGGATCCAGGCTGGATCCAGAGTGGCCGTGGGGAGAAGGACTTGAAGGTGTAGGTGGGTGAGAGGCTGGATATGACCTAGCTCAAAAACCCCTTCGTGTCCTGGACTGATTGCACAGTGTGGGCAGCAGGGGAGGGGGAGATTCTGCCCTCTGCCCCTTCAGGTGAGACACCACTTGCAGAGCTCTGGAGGCACAGCACAGTAAGGATGTAGAGCTTCTGGAGTGAGTCCAGAGGAGGCCACAGAGATGTACTTGAGGACTGGATCTGCTGTGGAGACAGGCTGGGAGAGCTGGGAGTGTTCACCTGGAGAAGAAAAGGCTCCAGGGAGACTTTAGAGCCCCTTCCAGTGCCTAAAGGGGCTCCAGGAGAGATGGAGAGGGGCTTTGGACAAGGGATGCAGAGACAGGTCAAGGGGGAATGGTTTTAAGTTGAAAGAGAGTAGATTTAGATGGGATATTGGGAAGAAGTTGTTCCCTGTGAGGGTGGTGAGGTCCTGACACAGGTTGCCCAGAGAAGCTGTGGCTGCCCCATCCCTCAAAGTGTCCAAGGCCAGGTTGGATGGGGCTGGGAGCAACCTGGGATAGTGGAAGGTATCCCTGCCTGTGGCAAGAAGTGGAATGAGATGGACTTTCAGGTCCCTTCCAACCCAAACCATTCCATGATTCTATGGTTCTACGATCCACCAACTCCATCACCTGTCCTGTGGGCTCTGTGCACCAAGCACGGCATCACTGAGACAAGCTGGAGGTGTGGGTTCTCCTGATGTGGGTCTGCACTGGCTCTCAACAACCTGGGAGAGGCCTGAGATGTGTCCCAGTGAGGAACAGTTTGAGCCAGGATTTGCTGCCCCTGGAAGAAGCAGTTTGCACAAGGTCAATCTGGTGCTGGCAGATCTGGGGGAGAAACAGCAACAAAAATGTAGGGAAGGGTTCATCACACCACAGTGATGCTCTGCTCTGAACTGAGATCTACAACCTCCTGTGGGGAAATCAGAGCCTGAGTCTCCCCTGAGAGACCCCTCACCCACTCCCTGCCCCACAGGACCTGGAAAGTCCCAGCAGCCTGAGATGGCCTTCCCTGTCCTTTGTGGCAGAAAAGACTTACTGCAGCTTGAAGATGCTGCTGTTTTTCACTCGAGCTGTGCCTCCCCCAGGGGCAAGGGAGCACAGCCCTTCATTAGCTGTAATGACTGTCTGTCTGGGCTTGGGGCTGTGGGCCCTGAGCTGTGCCCTTTTTTCGGCAGAGCTGAGCTGAGCAGTCCAGCTTGACCTAGAAAAAACTCTTAATGTGTTGTTCATTTTGCAAGGGGCAATGGTCTTATCTAATCACAAACCACATCCTTCAGCCCCAGAGCCAGTGCAGCCAAGTTAACTCAATTAGGAAATCACCACGCCGAGCTATTTAGAGCCAGTTTTTAATGGCTGTAGCAACAGGAGGATAATAATATAGAAACAAAGTGCACTAATACGCTGTGATGAGATAACTGGCATCTCTCTGCACCCCTGCAGGGCCTCAGCAAAGCAGTGCTGTTATATGGGGCTCTCTCCTCTCCATCCAGACCCGTTCCCTGGGGCTCATTCTTTGTCATCTCGGCAGCCTCAGAGAAACTCACACATTTCCAAAGCATGCGAGTTTGAAAGGGGGTGTGGTGGGGTTTTGGGCTTTTTTTTTGCTTTCCCCAACAATCTTATTTTAAGTCTGTCCTCTCTTTCTTCCCTGTTCCAGGGCTGGTTTGCCTTGTGTTAACTCACTTGGGAGGTAGGCACCTGCTGTCTCCTATTTTGGGGGCACATGAAGCCCATGTGCTGTGCTGGATACAGGAGGCTCACCAGGGAATGGGGCCAGTCCCTGAAAGCGTATTTGCACCTTGAAACCCAGGACCGTGGGACTCCTGGGACCTTTGCCACCCACCTGCAACAGCAACATGTAGCCAGAACAGAGAGGGTAGCAGAGACATCTGAGCCCTATATGACAGGAGCCACAGAGAAAGGTAGAGCTCCTGCTGCTCTTCAGTCTCTCCAGTAAGGACTCAGCTCTACAGTGTCATTACTCATAGGAGAAATGAAGGCTCTGAGTGAGTAAAATGCCCTAGGTGGCTTTAAAGGGTGATAGTGGAAGTTGGATTTGGGGACAAATTGCTGCATTTTCATCCAGAGTTCATCAAATAGTATTTAGAGAATTTAAATCCTGAACTGAGCAACAATCAGCATGTTTCCCAAATACAGATATATACATAAAAACATGTATATTCACTTATATATTTCACAGTTCTCCAACTCCCTCCTGAGTTGCAAGAGATGCACAAGATTCATCGAGTCCAACTTTTTAGTGAACAGGGATTGAACCCACACCTTGATGTTATCAGCACCATGTTCTCACCCACTGAGCTAATCTCAAATTTGTTATGTTTTTTTCCTTGCATTTAGTTTCATAATGTTTCATTATCAGTGGAATATATTTGAGTTAATTTTGGAGACATATCCCCCCACAAGTGGCAGCTGCAAATTCTGGCTTGAGGAGCAATCTTGTGGGAGGATGGTGCTCAGTCAAAGGCTATGGAAGGAGGAATCCCAGGGCTGCCTCCCCATGTGGTCATGCTGCAAACATGCTTTTGGAGGGAAAAGTAAATGATCTTATCATTTTCCCTCGTAGCCTCACCTCACTCAACCTGCAGAGCACTGGGGTGGAATCCACCTCTCTGTTCTGCTTCCCACAGGCACCTTTTAATGTGTGGCTTCTCTCACCCAGCCCTGCCCTGAATACAGGACTATAAATGGCCTGCTGCTTATTACTATGGCACCGGAGTGCTTCCCAGACAGGCTGGAATGTTTTTAAGATCATTGTAAAATAGGAAGATTATTTTAACAGCGTTTTCCAGGTGCTCAGAGAGAAGGCGTTGGTGCTGCTGGCCTCTCATCTGCTCAAAAGGCACCTGGGCTTTGGCCTGTCAGAGCAGCAAAAGGCTGGAAAGTTGCTCCCAGACTCCTTCCTTTCAGCAAACATAGAATCTCCGAATCTGCTGAGTTGAAAGGGACCCATAAGGATCATCCAGTCCAACTCCCGGCCCTGTACAGGCCCATCCTCAAGAGTTACCCCATGGGCCCGAGAGGATCATCCCAACACTCCTGGAGCTCTGGAAACTTTGGGACTGTGCCCACTGCCCTGGGGAGCCTCTTCACTGCCCAGTCACCCTCTGGGGAAGAACCTTTTCCTGAGATCCAACCTCAGCCTGCCCTGACACAACTCCAGGCCATTCCCTGTGATTTGACTGTTCTGAGGATGCTACATAAGTTGAAAAAAACCCTCCAAGAATAACAAAAAAAAACCCAAAACAACAACAACAAAAAAACCCCCCAAATTTCTGATATTTCTATTATTTTCCATCCCAAACTGCTAACAGGGAATATTTGTAAAATCATGAATTGGTTTGGGTTGGAAGGGACCTTAAAGCTCATCTAGTCCCACCCCCTTCCACTACCTCAGGTTGCTCCAAGCTTCGTCCAACCTGCCCTTGGGCACTTCCAGGGATGGGGCAGCCACAGCTTCTCTGGGCAAACTCCCCAGTTACATCCAGTGAGAGTGGTGTGTTTGTACCACTGGGCTCTGGGGTCCCAGTGTCTTCCTCTGCACTTGGACACCATGCCTTTACCTTCAGCATCTCCATGGCCATTGAATCCTCATTCGTATCTGTGTCCTGGAGCTTTGCCAGCATTTTTTGTGCTCAGTGTCACTTCTTGGGGCAGTTTGGAAAGCTCAGTCCTCCTCCCTCAATCTCAGCAGGAAGCTGATTCAACCAATATGCAAACAATCCTTGAGGCATAAAGTGGCCAAAAGAGTTGGACCCAATGGAAACAACAGTGGGTTTCTACATTATTTTCTCTTTTTTCCTCACGAGGAATAAAAAGACAAAAACTGTGTTCAGCAGAAAAAAATTCCCTTAAATTGTTTCTATTTCAGGTTTTACAGTGGAAGCTCAGAAATAGCAACCTGCACTTAGGTGCCAGTCCCTGAGAGAGTCAGTGAAGGCCAACTCCTCTCCCCCAGCCCAGCCCTGGGAGCTCTGCCAAGGATGAGGAACAAGGTCTGGTCTCTTCTCTTCTGTCCCTCAGGAGAGTGATCTCAGCACTAACTAGCTGGGGGACAGAGATGCTGGAAGTGAAGAAAGGTCCCAGGGCATCCCCCCTGCTCCTTCTCATGATGCACGATGAATTTGTTCTCCATGGGATCACTGTCCCTAAGCTACAGCATCAACCCAGGTTCTCCCCACAGCAAACACTGGGATGCTTTGCTGCAGAGTGATCTCTGTGAGCTGAGACTAAGCAATCCTTGCTGTCCCTGGGGTTCTGCAGCACCTTGGCCTAAACTTGGCTTTGGGCAGAACCTTGTGGCCATGGCTTTGCTACAGGGTGAAGAAATGGGTCTGGTGCCTGAATGTCACAGTGAGGGCGTGTCCCATACCTGATTCCCTGGTTCTGGGGTGCAAATTCCTTCCCCTTCCCTTCGACCTCACAACTCCACCCTCACCTTCAGCAGTTCCACGGCCTCTTGCTGATGGTGCACGTTGGTGTCTTAGAATCATGGAATAGAATCACAGAATCCTTAAGTTTGGAAAAGACCTCTAAGACCATCAAATCCAACCTTTGACCAATCCCACCACACCCACTGACCCACATCATGAAGGGCCACACCTACTCATTTTTGAATACCACCAAGGATGGTGATCTCACCACTGCTCAGGGCAGCCTGTGCCAGGGCTAATCCACTCTTTCAGGGAAGAAATTTTCCCTAATATCCAACCTAAACCTCTCCTGAAAGCTTGAAGCTTTGAAAACACTTCTGTGTCAAGTGTCACTTCCTGGGGAAGGTTGGAAGGCTCTGCTCCTACATCAGTCTCAGGTGACCGAGTCACAGAAAGATGAAAAAGCCTCCAAAACACCTCAATTATTTTTATGAGCTTCTCTTTTTCAGCCTCAGGAAATGTTTTTCCATGTTGAAAACAGCCTGGGTGCCTCAGACCTGAGACTGATCAGGTTTTGCTCAAGATGGAGCCAAGTGAAATAATCCTCCACCAAAAAATGTGCTTTTCCCCAAAATGCCTGTGTGTATCTGGCAATATGAGAAGAGTCTGGAGTCTTTTACCTCAAGTTTTTGCTGAAAACATTGCAACAGGAACTGGATGAGAGACTTTTCACAAGGGGATGCTGTGATAGGACAAGGGGAATGGCTTCAGGCTGAAGGAGAGGAAATTTAAATTGGGTATTAGGAGGAAATCCTTCCCTGTGAAGGTGGTGAGGCCCTGGCACAGGTTTCCCAGAGAAGCTGTGGCTGCCTCATCTCAGGAAGTATCCAAGTCTAGGCTGGATGGGGCTTGGAGCAACTTGGGATAGTAGAAAATGTCCTTTCCAATGCAGGATGTGGAACTGGATGAGCTTTAAGGTCCTTTCCCACCCAAACCATTCCACGACTCTGTGATTCCACAGCACTGCAGCTTTCATTGAAAAGAAAAAAACCAAAAGACAACAGCTTTTGAAAAATGAAAATTTCAGTGGAAAACTGAAATTCCTGGGTGACTTCCTCTTCCAATGCTAAGGGGAAATGTTGAAAAAAGCCACATTTTCTGCAAGGAAGTGGGAGCTGTTGCTGCTCTGCAGCAGCTGTGGTATGAGCTCATAGAGGCAAAATAGAGCTGCAGGCTGTGTACTGGGGGCGAGGGCGTTGGGGGAACAGGAGCAGATTGTTGCACCAGGGAAAGGCATTAAGATTCAACAAGTGAAAACTATTATGAGAAGTGAGCATGGAGGGAGAGGAGCAGGTTAATTAGCCTCCCAGAGGAATCAGAGGCCACAAGCTCAGCAGAACTTTGCAAAGGAATTAATTAAAGGTTTGTTTGTAGCTGAGCTTGATGATAAAAATTTAAAAAAAAAATTAAACAAAAAAAAAATCTCCTCTTGCATCCTGACATAGCGAGCTCATCCTGGAGCACTGCCAAGACTCACAGCCTGGTGTTTACACCTCGAAAGAGTCAGTGGACAGGAGGGAGAATTAATTGCAGATGGGGCTGTCAGAGAAAGCCCATCAGGAGACGATGCTCCATCCCTGCAACCCGGGGTGGGCAGGAAGAGGGGAGAGGAGCTGCACAGGGAGAGGGGACCATCCAAAGCTGGGGGGATGCAGATGTGTCAGACAGCTGCTGATCCTGCAATACTATCGGGGCAGAGTCAGGATAACTTTGGGGGCTGAGCATCACAGAATCCCAGGATATGCTGAGTGGGAAGGGACCCACAAGGATCATGGAGTCCATCTCCTCGCCCTGCACAGGAACATCCCCAATAGTCACCTCATGGGCCTTGGGGTTGTGCCCGCTGCCCTGGGGAGCCTGTTCACTGCCCAACCACCCTCTGGAGAAAGAGCCTTTCCCTGAGATCCAACCTAAGACTGCCCTGACACAAGTTCAGGC
Organism: Calyptomena viridis; assembly: GCA_013390005.1. Lineage (NCBI taxonomy): Eukaryota > Metazoa > Chordata > Aves > Passeriformes > Eurylaimidae > Calyptomena > Calyptomena viridis. Next base: position 169,958 of record WEIV01026447.1, on the reverse strand, counting down.
CATTCCCTGGGCTCCTGTCCCTGGTCCCCACAGAGCAGAGATCAGGGCCTGCCCCTCGTCTCCCCCTCCCCGGGGAGTTGTCACTGCAATGAGGTCTGCCCTCAGTCTCCTCCAGCTGAACACACCAAGTGCCCTCAAGTGCCCTCAGCTGCTCCTCGCATGCTCCCCCTCAAGATCCCTGCAATCTCCTTTCCCTTTTCCCAATGGATAATCCCTTCCCTATGCCCATAACATCACAGGGAGGGCTGGGAAAACAAGCAGGGGCAGGTAAGAACCTTGCAGATAGGTTGTGCTGTGGCTGGTGTACCACAAGAATTCCTTCAGGAATACAGTGAAAATACAGCTCAGCTTCAGCATGGCCAGTCACAGAATCCCAGAATCCCAGAATCTCCTGAGTTGGAACAGACCCACAAGGACCAGTCAGTCCAACTCCTGGCCCTGCACAAGGATCATTCAGTCCAGCTCCTGGCCCTGCACAGACCTATCCCCAAGAGTCACACCATGTCCCTAGGAGTATCATCCCAACACGCCTTGAACTGTCAGCCTTGGTGCTGTTACAGTCCTCAGGGCAGAGCAAATTCCTGTTTGGACTTAGATCATAGAATCCTAGAATGGTTTGGTTTGGAAGGGACCTTAAACCTCATCTCATTCCAACCCCATAGTAAGTCAGGCACACCTTGCACTAGCCCATGTTGCTCCAAACCCCATCCACCCTGGTCCTGAACACTTCCAAGACCTTGAGGACTGATTTTTCCTTCTGTGCTGTAGTGGGGTTCAAGGACCTTTGTGTATGGAGTGAATAAAGCAGGACACACTGGCACAATAGTTGGGATCCACGGCACTGAGTATCCTCTCAGCTTGGAGCTGACAGATATAACTCATGAAAGCTTTTGCAAGGGATCTGGCATCATATTCTGTTTTTAAACATTAGTATTGGGCATTACCTAATCCATGTTAAATGGGTTGGGAAATGACAACAGACTACACAACACTAGTAATCAACACAGAACTGTCACTGAATGGGTACATTTCTGGATCTCAAGGAAACAGTGAAGCCTTTGTACTTTTCAACTCTTCTATCAATTATCTAAAAATAAATCTGAAATTTGCAGATAACACCAAGACTGACAGAATGGCAGAGAAAAGCAGGCAGCTTTAGAGCCTGAGCTGAATTCCTGGGCAAGGAGGGCTGCTCAATTAAAATGTGTTTTCTCACCAACAGAGGAGGGTTTGGGGCAGGGCAGCTCAAGCTGGTGAAGACTCCAGCTCCGACAGGGATCTGTGGAAGGTGAGCCTGCTCCCTGTCATTCCTAGGCCAGCAAATTGGGGTAGGATTTCAGAGGATTGAGGACAGGGCAGAGAAGGTAATTTTATCTTTTATATAAGAAGCTGATGGGAGTGGCAGAAAGATGCTTTTGCTTTGATACTCTCTGCTTAGTGAGTTCCAGGGAATATTGGTGCTGTGGATTACTGGCATCTCCCTGAGCATCATGACTGGTGTTACTTGTGGGCACATGGCCAAAATGGGGCACCTGGACAGGATGGGGCACTGCAGCCCCACTGCCACCCCCTGCTTTGGACACTTTATGCTCTCTGTGCTGTTTGGGTGATGAAGCTCTCCTTAGGTGGAAATATGGTGACTCCATCCCCAAATTCTTTCCAGGTGGCCATGGAGGGGGCTGTATGACAGGGAATGCTCTGGGGCCAGGGCACCCCACAGTCATGCTTTGTGTGAGACCACTGATGGTGCTTTCATCAATCTTGGATGCACTAGGACTTGTTCTCCTAGACACCACACTCAGCCTCAGGCTGCCACAGACACTAATCCCAACTCTGGCATCCCAGCCCTCTGTAGGGTCCAGGTTTGGTGTGTCAGGACCTCATGGGGCAAAAGAGATACAAGTCTGCACAATCTTTTCAGCTACCTTTTTCTTCCCAAGGAAGTGTGTGTCAGAGTAGGACCCAAGTGGATACCAGTGTGGGGTCTGTGAGGATAAGCAGGATTTGGGAATGCTCCAGTGTGACATTGTAGGTGACTCTAGAAATGTACCTCAGTATATCATAGAATTATGGAATGGTTTTGGTTGGAAGAGACCTCAGAGAGTTTTTTGCATGCTTTATTTTGTCTCAGGTCTCTTGCATTTCAATAATTTCAATTTTACACCTGAGTAAGAACATCCCTGTGTACCAGGGTACTGAGTCCCCTGCAATTCTGAGAGAGTTTTAAACCTGTTTCTGCTCTGTGGCAGGTTATAAATGTCTTGTGAGGGAGTTTTTGTGACATCAGGCACACCTTTTTCAGTTTTGGGGTTAGAGTTGGACCTTCACTCTGCCTGATCGACACATGGATGGAAAGGAACTGCCCTTTACATGGATGCAGGTCTGCAGCACAGGCAGGTGCCAGGTGGAAAACAAAGAGTGCAGATGACTGTAAAAGAGATATTTGAGTAGAAATATCAAGTTTTACAGGAACTGGCCCTGCAGCCTTAGAGGCAACGTGATCTCCCTTGTGTACAGAGGTGCAGGAGGAGCAGGGTCTGGCTGCAGCCACTGCTGGATAAAACTGGTGGGTGAGTCCTTTTACAAGCTGTGGAGAGAAATAAATGGAGCTGAGGGCAGGAGAAAGGAAGATGAGAATGCTCTCAGGTGCTAGGCTGGCTTCAGAGGCAAAGCTCTGCAAGAAGGCTTTTCTCAGTCGTCTGTGCAGAACTAATGATACAGCTAAAGAGGGAATGAAATGTTATAGGAATCCTGAGATCAGAAGGAAGATAAGGAGATGTAAACATCTCAAATCCCTACAATAGGGGGATTCTTTTTCTGAAAGTGCTGAAGAGAAAAGAAGAATGTTACCAGTGGCCCTGGAGCTGATCGGGGGTGAGACAGCAGCCCCAAGCCTCCTGAGAGAGGGGGATTTACTTAGAAGAAAACCACAGGCAAATATGATCTTTTTTTCTTCCCTTGCTTTTTGATGAGGAATATTGCTGGAATCAGCTCAAGGGAGGGAGGCTTTGATCATGCTTTCATAGAGCAAAAAAAAAAAGCTGCTTTGAATTCTGCTGCAAAGCAAATCCCAGGAGAGGCTGGTGTGGGATGCTCACTCTGGTGGAGAGGCCCCTGTGAGGTGGTGGGACTGTCCTGAGATAGTGACAGTCCCTCTGCACATCCTGCCCTTCAAATAGACATGGATGGACAATGATGCCACAGAAACATGGGAAGAGTAGGTTTGGAAGGGACATAAAATCTCATCTTATACCACACACCTGCCATGGGCAGGGACACCTTCCATGATCATAGGTTGCTCCAACCTGTTCTTGGATGGGGCAGCCACAGCTTCTCTGGGCAACCTGTGTCAGGACCCCACCACCCTCACAGGGAACAACTTCTTCCCAATATCCCATCTAAATCTACTCTCTTTCAACTTAAAGCCATTCCCCCTTGTCCTGTCCAAAGCCCCTCTCCATCTCTCCTGGAGCCCCTTTAGGCACTGGAAGGGGCTCTAAAGTCTCCCTGGAGCCTTCTCTTCTCCAGGTGAACATCCCCAGCTCTCCCAGCCTGTCATGTCCTCGAAGTGCTGCTGATGAGCTGAGAAACTAAAGGAAAACACTCAAATCTGAGCTGTTCCTTGCAGAGGAACCCAGAGCTCCAGGGACTTCCAGAAGACAACACATACAAATCATCTCAGAAGGTATTTTAAGATAAAAACCTCTAGGTTCCAAAGTTGGGGTGGAGGAACTAGAAGTGCCAATACCATGAGGTGGTGGAAGGAGCAACTTTCTCCAGCTGTGCTTGTGGGGTGTATGGTAAAAGCACTGCCCAGTCGTGGTGGGGGGCAGATTCATGGCAGGAGCTGTTACACTTATTCCTGCTCAGTGTGCCAAGAGAAATTGTGGTGTCAGGAAATCTCTAAGAAGAATAGAACTTCCATGTTCAGATGGGTCAGCCAGGAAAATGCCATTGGGATTTTTAAACAGTGACATTGAAGCTGCTAAAGGACAGGAAAGATGCCTATCCAGGAATGTAAAATATGTGTGGATTTGCGTGGTTTGTCCTACACTCAGAAACAAAGTGTTTGTTTAGATGGTGCTAATTGGAGTAGCATGAAAAAATTCCCAAAATAAGTATCTTTTTTTATTCCAGAAACAGTTTTCTCTGAAGGAAATTGCTTTGAGGGAGTGACACTAATTTTCAATTATTTTCTTCATTCACTGCTTCTATTTTGAAGCAAAATGTTTGAGAAATAAACTTTGTAAGAGTTTGAAAGTGCCTTTTGTTGAGTCTGGGGATTTTTCTTCTCTGTGACCACTAACAAACACATGAGTATGGAGAAAACTCCCATTTGGATATTGGCTTCCCACATGATAAAAATCACCCTTTTTTCTGAGGGTAACATTGTCTATGAAATCATGAATATTTAAAAGCAAAGCTTCACCTTTTATAAATGAGAAGGTCTCCTCTGCTTGCCCATGTTTTTGAACTGCACAAAGTTCAAATGAGAGGGGAAATCACCAAATCCATGTGGGAAAATGAAATCTTCATATGAAAGCAATGGTAAAGAGATTTCTTTTCTTCCTGAAAATACTGTAATTGAAAAAACAATCAGGAACCACCTTAGTTTTCTTATCGGCTTTTATGTTATCATTTCCCTGAGCCATTTTGCAGATTTTTCTCAGACTGGTGATGGAGACAAACCAAGTAAAATTTATTCCCAACACCTGCACAATGTGGCAAAGAGCTGCAGGTTTCCTGATAGGCATCCAAGATAATTGCTATGGCATCTTTACTTTGCAGAAAACCTGTCCTGGCACCTCGGCTTTTGTCATTAATTCCCATTTATCTCCCCCAGAGTGATTAAACCCTTGGAAGTGTGCTCTAAGTGTCTGGGCAGCAGTGCCAGGACTGATTCTACTCAGGTGGAACCTTCTCGGTGTCTGCAACTCCCTGACAGGAGATTGAAGCCAGGGGATTGGACTGTGCTCCTAGAGAACAAGGAACAGGATGAGGGAACTGCCTCAGGCTGTACCAGGCCGGAAGG
>WEIV01026447.1:123898-164892 GCA_013390005.1 Calyptomena viridis | reverse complement strand
GTGGTGGAGGGAGGAGGGAGGCCTCAGGTTCCCAGAATCATTAAGGTTGGAAGGCATCTCTAGAGATCACCCACTCCAACCCCCTGTACAAGCAGGGTCAGCTGGAGCAGGTGACACAGGATCACATCCAGATGGGGTTGGAATGTCTCCAGAGAGGAAGACTCCATGCCCTCTCTGGGCAGCTGTTCCAGGGCTTTGCCACCTCCATGGAAAGAAGTTCTTCCATGAGCATGGAAGTGAAACATCTAGTGGTTTAGTTTCTGGCCACTGCTCCTTATCCTCTCCCTGGGCAACACTGAACTATCTGGCATCATCCTCTGACACCCCTTGGAGATATTTATATGGATTGATGAGATTCCTCTCACTCTTCTCTTCTCCGGCCTAACCAGGCCAAGGTCCCACAGTGTCTCCTCCGGGAGACGCTCCAGACCCCTCACTATCTTTGTGGCCTCTGCTGGACCCTCTCCAGTAGCACCTTGTCTCTCTGCTCCTGAGGAGCCCAGAACTGGACACAGCTCTCCAGATGTGCTTCAGAGGGGCAGGATCTCTTCCTTGACCTGCTGGAAACGCTCTTTCTAATGCATCCCAAAATCTTGTCGTCTCTCCTGGCCCCTAAGACACACAGCTGTCTCATGGGCAACTTGTAACCCACCATTACTCCCATGTCCTTCTCCTTAGAGCTGCTCTCTAGTAATTCAGCCTCCAACCTGTGCTGGGACTTGGGGTTATTCCTCCTCAGGTGCAGGACCATACACTTGCCCTTGTTGAACCTCCTCAGGTTGGATACCGGGAAAAAATTCTCCACTGCAAGAGTGGTTATCATTGGAAGGGGCTGCTGAAGGCAGTGGCGGAGTCACCATCCCTGGAGAAGTTCTGGAAATGAGCAGACATGGCACTTGGGGATGTCGTTTATTGGGAATGGGGGGTTGGTCAAAGGTTGGACTTGATGAACTTGGAGGCCTTTTCCAACTTTAATGATTACATGATTCTCTTATTCCCTGGGTGGCCCATGCCATTCTCCCAGAGAAGTGGGCACAGCCTCAAGGCTGCCAGAGCTCCAGGAGGGTTGGTGTGATCCTCTCAGCCCATGGGGTGACTCTTGGTAATGTTCCTGTGGAGGGCATGGAGTTGGACTCCATGATCCTTGTGGGTCCCTTCCAACTCAGCATATCCTGGGATTCCTTGTGCTGTTGAAACCAGCTGGGCTTTGCCACTAACTCCTTCCTCACGTCCCCACCACACCCTCCAGTGAAGCTGATCCCAGACTTGCATTGCTGCTTGAAGATGTGAGAGGAGAAGTGAGGACACTCTAGAGATTCAGGAACTGCAGGCTCATGGAGCTCTGGGTTCTGCCCTGGCTGACTCCACCCTTTGTCTCCAAACCCAGCTTTTCCACACACAACCTCCTGCCTTCCCAGCACTGTGCCAGGACCCTGCATATGTAAAGTCCCCATACTTTTTACCCCCCAGAGCACCCAGGCTTTGCACTTGGCTGCTGCCTTTGTTCTCTTTTCATCTTCCCTTTATCATCTCCAGCCAGGCAGCACTTCCAGCCCAGCAATTAACAGTGGCAATTAAGAATTGCAGAGGTAGGTGTTTCCCCTCCAAAGGGACCTGATGTTTTCCATGCTGAGCATGAGAGATATTCCCACCAAGGGAGCTAATTTGTGCTGATTAGTAAATGCATCTGAATCTTGTCCTTGCTGGAATCTGTTGAGCTAAGTCTAAAAAGTTGCGAAGTATTAAATCAGGTTTTTGTTAGCTCCTGACAATCCTGAATTCCTGTCAAAAAATGAAAGTACATAAATTTTAGGTGATTGTTGCCCAGCCTGTACTCTTCAGAGCTGCTGAGCAGTTTAGAAAATCAGGTAAACAACGGGGAAATACAGTTGTTACCCAGTAAAGGACTCTTTTCCCACATCCATTTAAAGGAAGTTGTTGTTTTGTGAAAGGCAGGATATTAGGATTGTCCAGAGAATACAGCCACAGCTAAGTAAATGGTGCATCAAAATGTTTCTGTTGAGCCTCTCAAACCCTTTAGTGCATTATAAAATGGGAGAAGCTGGGGAACAATGGGAAAAGATAATCTGGACCCAAATGGAAAAACATATCTGCAAAAATCTAATCAAAGCCCCAGTGACACAGAGTATTTTCCCTGACTTTTAGCTCCTGAATTCAAACATGCTTCTGGTGTCCAATAATGGTGTTTTATATCTTGTGCAGTGAGTCCCAGTATGAAATTAAGAGTGAAAATATGTATTTTTCCAAATCAGTCTGTTTGTTAGTACCTGGAGGGTAAAATATGTTGAGTTCTCACCCTTCTTGTTGCTCAAAGTGATCTAATGTTGGGAGCAAAGCAAGAAAACCTCCAACACTGTCTATGTGGTGATGAGAAATGATTAATCTAATACCTGCTGAAAGAGCTTCCAAAGCATCCCCAGGACAGCTGAATGGATTGTACCCTCCACAGAGATGTAGCACCTTGGAAATAAAACCATGAAGAAATAAGGAAATGTTATTGATTGAGATTATTTCTCCCCTTACTTGATCATAACAGTTTTATATCAGTGTAAAAATGAATTCTGGTTGGTAATGTGGTCTCTGGGAGTTGTATTTATTCTGCTTATTGGTATCAGGAACTTATTACATTGCATAAATTATTCATGGGAATTAGACATGCTTATGATACATTATTTGTGGTGGGAGGGATGGGGAGCGGAAAGGCATCAGGAAACTTCTTTGTGGGTTCTCTGGAGAAAGAGGACTTGGAAATCATGAGACATTGGAGAATCCCAGTCTGAATGGCATCACTCTGCACACCCTCCTCACCCCTAAAAAAGCCCTGGGGGTTTTGGGGTATCTTTCCCACACAGAATAAACTGACATTGGTGGAACTTTGCTAGGACACAAAGAGGGCCCTCAAAGCAGCAAAGGGGAGTAGAAAAGAAACTCTCCCCTTAGCAAGGCACAAAGTTCATCCCACACTCTTTAAAAATGAAGGATTCTGTGCAGACAGAATTTAGGGGAAGATTTAACATCTTGCTGGAGCATTTGTTCTCCTTTAGCCATAAAAGACAGGCTGGATGATGATTGCTCCGAGATCAGCAGGAGATGGGAAAAGATCAGCATAACTGTCCCCTCTGGTTAAGAATTTGTGACACAGGCTACAACCACTTCATTCACAGAATCATGGATTCATTAAGGCTGGACCATTGAGTCCAACCTATGCCCCATTCCCACCTTGTCACCCAGCGCAGAGCACCAAATGTATCCGGTCATTTCTTGGATACCTCCAGGGATGGGGACTCCACCACCTGCCTGGGCAGCCCCTTCCAATGCCTGATCACCCTTAACAGGAAGAAATTCCTCCTGATGTCCAATCTGACCCTTCCCTGGCAAAACTTGAGGTCATATCCTTTCATCCTGTCCCTTGTTTCTTGGGAGCAGAGCCTGACCCCCCCCGGCTCCCGTCTCCTGTCAGGGAGCTGGAGAGAGCCAGAAGGTCCCCCCTGAGTTTTCTTTTCTCCAAGTCTTTGGTGGGCTGGTGCAGAAGAGAATTCTGCTCAAACTCCAGTCCCTGGCATGTGTGTGAGCACCAGCTTCCCAGGCACTGCTGCTGATGTTGGCATCAACACAGAGGAAGGGTATTTTGTAGGCAGGGAGACCCAGTGCAGGGATTTTCACCGGTCCCCACTGGCAGATGCCAGGCAGGAGAAGCCCATGAGACAGATGAGTGACAAACCACTGGGATTGTGCCCAGAGCTGCTGCTTGACCCCCGTTTCACCCACCAGAGGCACATGTGGATTCTTGGCCTTGGCCAGGGAGGCTCTTGCAAACCATTTATCGTCTATTCCCTTTTGCAGTCAGTGTATCTTAAAAGCCTTTTTCTTCCATAATGTGATTGAATTAGGATTAAAATACTGTTCCAGTGTGGTTCGGGGCTCAAGAGATGAATCTGGGGGTGATGCTGCTGGAATATGCCCCTGCAGCTGGAAGGGCTGCTCTTACCCAGCTCTTCTCACTTCCCCAGGGCTTTTTCTGCAAAAACCTTCTCCCAAGTAGCTGTTTTGTTGCATTTTTGCAAGTGATAATTCCAGAGGCTTGGCTGACCTGCAGTTTTTTTGAGAGTTCTTGGAACTTTTGGGATGCTTTTGTGTCCACCTGAACCATGTGCGCATCCCATTGCACCTGGACCTTCATTAACCCAACCCCAGTGGTGATGTTCTCAGCAAAATGTGTTTGCAGCTTGGCCTGTCTCAATATCCCATTTGGAGCAAAGATGGAAATTCCTCTGGAGCACCTTTCTGTAGCTGCTGCCTGTATTTTCTGCACAGAGCTCAAATCTCACATCTGCACAGGCTGGTGGTGCCCACAACAGCCCCATCCACCTGGGCTGGGAGAAGAGCAGAGAACACCCTGAGACTCTGGGGGCTTTCTTGTAGGAAAAGAGCAGCTCTCCAGGAGCACCACAGTCCCCACACTGCAGCCCCAGGGGCTAGGGGTCAATTTTTAGCTGCCAAGTGGCTCCTGCAGAAACCTAGGAAGAGGTGAGGAAACTGGCCAGGTGCTCTATGACTTGCTCTTCTCCTCTGCTAGGGGAAGAATGGAGCATCCTGGTAAAAGCTAGGATGTTTCAGTGATGATGGAAAACAAGGCAGAGGAGGGAAATCTGTGGTATGAGGAACTAGCGGCTTCTTTCTCTAAGCACACAGGAATCACTTAAAATCTTTCTCTCATCTGGATGAGGAAGGTGGTAAGGACTCACTTCCCCATGGAGTGGTGTCATTCCACATAGGAAATCTTAGGTAGCAAACACAGCTGCCCAGCATCCCCTTCTCCCACCTGCTCAGGGTCTGTTCTCAGCCCCAAAACATACAAATTCTTCACAGCTGAGCTGGAGTGACCTGCAGGAGTCTTACAACATTGGAAAGATGGCATGTCAGCTGGACAGGGTCAGTCTGAGGAGCAGCTGAGGGCACTTGGTGTGTTCAGCTGAACGAGAAGAGGAGACTGAGGGGAGACCTCATTGCAGTGACAGCTCCTTGGGGAGGGGCAGAGGAGGGGCACACCCTGATCTCTGCTCTGTGGGGACAACGGACAAGAGCCCAGGGAATGGCCTGGACTTGTAGCAGGGCAGGCTTAGGTTGGATCTCAGGGAAAGGTTCTTTCTCAAGAAGGTGGTTGGGCAGTGAAGAGGCTCCCCAGGGCAGTGGGCACAGCCCCAAGCCTGCCAGAGCTCCAGGAGGGTTGGGATGATCCTCTCAGGCCCATGGGGTGACTCTTGGGGATGTTCCTGTGCAGGGTCAGGAGTTGGACTGGATGATCCTTGAGGGTCTCTTCCAGCTCGGGACATTCTATGGTTCCATGAACGATGCACATCTGAACCCACCAGACACTAGAGCTTAAATCAAAGCACAGACAGCACAGATCAAACTAGTTACATGAGAAATGGTTAAAGCCATGACCCCACAATTGACTCAGAAATGAATAGAGATAACAACCTAATGGAAGCTCACTCTGAGATAAGGAAACTGGGATGGTGAACATAAGGCAGAAATGTATTCATAGGGAAATAGCAACTGGATAGAAAAAGGTAGTGTGATTTCTACATAGGACAATAGGGAGGGCAAGATAAACTGCTGCACCTAGAGCTGATACTCACATTGTTAAAATATGTCGTTAAAATAAGCTGGAAAAGGTAGACAAAGACTTGAGAGGATGAGTCAAGGTTTGGAAAACCTGCCTGAGTGTGGCAGAAGGATCTCCATCTTTCAGTTTATTAAAGTGAAGTTTATGAATAATAGGCACAGCATAAAAATCCACCCAGAGGGTGCTGATTCTTGATAGCAAAACAATGTCTAATTCTGTAGATAAGGACAGATCAAGATCCAGTGGTAGGAAATTGCAGGCATGGAAGGCTGAGTCTGGGGATGACACAAAGGCTCCATTTCTGATAACATTAACTATTTAAAAAGGGCTGGATTTTTTTTTTTTTTTGTTGGAACCTCTAAAAATCACACACACTGAAACTGTGCACGGTGGGGTCCAGCTTGAAAAAGCTGGATCTTGCCTAGAAATCCAGAGGCTGGGGCTACACAAGGTCTAAAGAAACAGGTATTTTAGACAGCAGCCTAAGATGGACTAAAATTTAGGAAGTGTGTTCCTAAATTACACCCAGAGTCAGGTCGATGACCCACATTTTCCTGGATGTTGGTGGACCCTAGTCCTTCAGTTTGCTCAGAGAAGGAGAGAATGCTGAGCCACTTCAGGCAGAAATGGCAAGGTCGTGCTGTGTGGGATGCCAGGCTGGTCTGGATGGCTCTGCTTCTCTCGCTCTGAATCCCAAATATTCCCTACTCACTGGGTGCATCCTGCTGTCATCACTTCACACACCACAAGGAATTAGCTCCTGATCATAGATATAAAAGCCAAGGGCAAACAAAGATCAAGATGCTGATGTCATTTCCTTCTTCCCAGGTGTGATTTGGTTCCACAGATTGTCCCTTTCCATGGAGGCAGAAATGACATTAAAATTCCCAAGAGACATAGTGGAAGCCACTGGAATCAGTGGTCCAAGAATGATCAGTGAATGAGGAAACACACTTTCCATCCATCCTGCCTGGCATCTACATCTCCATCATCACTCTAAGGTGACAAGTGACTTGAACACACACAGTGCATCCTCTGAGCTCTCTGCAGTTGTGAGGCCTCTCACATGAAGGAGGATGTGGAAAAGAAGATATTAAAGAAGATATAAAAGAAAGAAGATATAAACCTGCAGCTACAAGACTTGGAAAATGTTTTTCCTTTGCAACTCACAGTGTATGTTCCTCCCGTTTTCTGAATTTGTCTGATTTATGTGTTCTTGTTACCTAAAAGAAATGGCAGCAGCAAGAGGAGAGCTGTCCTCCAGTGCATATACTGAAAAAAAAATCACTAGGATGTCTCTAAGAAACTGCAAATATTTAATTATCAACAGCCTTGGGCCAGAATCCGTCATTATTAGATCACCTCTGTAATAAGTCTAATTGGGAACAGTCCTTAATAGGGGTGCTGGGCCCTCATCTGAGGGTGATACTCACTTTCCTGGAAATATCAATGCTGGCTGTGACGTGGGGCTCTGCATTTCATTTCTCTTCCAAGCTGGCTTTTCCATGAATCTCAAACCACATCCATTCTCTGAATCACAGCCCCATCCCTCCCTCACTGCTCCGGGGAAAGGAGCTCGAAAAATAATTAACTTTCCTGTTTCCTGTAAAATCCATTGTTTCCCTGGGCCTTAGGAGAGAGGAGCTGCCAGCACTGTGCGTGTTGGTGACAGCTCAGATCTTTCACCTCCTTTTGCTGTTGTGCAAATGGAGGGCAAGGCTGCCCTGGCTCATTGTCATGAGCAGGGAGAGGCAGGGAATTTTTTCTCCATTTGGTCGGCGATCCAGAAAAAAATAATTGTTTGAGGCAACTTTGCAGAGATTTTGGTAAAGTGGAACTGCTCCTCTTGGGTTAAAATGCCGAATGAAACACTTTCTCTGACTAGAAGTGAATTGTTTTATCTTGGGGAAGTTGTCTTTAATATTTATAGGACGGGGAGAGTTTACAGTGTAGCTGCTCACCTGGCTTGTGTTGGAGCTGGGATGGGAGCCCAGCATTCCTGTGACTGAGGGTTTGGATGAACATGATCCACCCTGGGCTATCAGGCAAGAATCATGGAGTGGGTTGGGTTGGAAGGAACCTTAAAGCCCATCCAGTTCTACTCCCTGCCATGAGCAGGAGAATAAAAGAATAAAATGGAAATGGTGTCCGTGAGGTGGATGGATATAATTCCAGAGTCCCCAGGACATTGCTGGGTCCTGCACATGAGCTCTGTGATTCCCCTTGCCAGGGCACAAAAGAGAAGTCAGAGAACCACAGAGTCATGGAATAATGGAATGGTTTGGTTTGGAAAGGGCCTTAAAGCTCCTCTCATTCCGTGGGACACCTTTCACTGGACCAGGTTGTTCCAAGCCACATCCAACCTGGCCTGGAACATTTCCAGGGATGAGGACTGAGGGTTTCAGAAGGTTCGTGACCTGGCCAGCTGTGCTGAGACATTGATGATAGGAGTGCTCTCTCCTGAAGTGTGTGAGTGACTGGGAGCTGGGCAGTATTCATCACTGGTGCAGAGAGGAGATGACTCCATCTGAACAAACAACTCAAGTACCCTTACAATGAACAGTGAGGAATCAGCTCTTCCAGGCATCCATTCTTGCCAGGGACATCCACCCATGCCGGGGTCGTCCATCCATGCCAGGGATATCTCTAAGGAGGCAAAAGCAGTGACTTGATTACTGAAACCTGGATTTTCTCTCAGTTGGCTGCACATGCCTGAGCAGTTGAAGGAGAAATTTGATACATTTCTCCTTTCCTTGTTCCTTCCCCAGTTTCCAGTTTATTCCTGAAGCAGAGCTGGAAGAGCATGGGTGAATCCCTGCCCGTGAGTTGAGGTTCACCCACACACATACCCGGGGGTGCCCTGAGAAGCACAGACAACTCCTCTTCCAGCTTTAGTGTCCATCTATTCCCACCCAAGGGTGACACCTGCACACCAGCATCTTCAAAACGCATCCCTGGGACTTCAGCATCTCCAAAGCATGCAGATTTTCTCTCAGCCAGTGCAATTCATGGCTTTCAGTCATGCTTTATGATGCCTCCCCAGTACAGAGCTGGGATTATGTCCTCCTCACCAAATGCTCAGGCATTTGGGGAAAAGCTATGCTGAGTTTGGAAAAGGAGAGAAGGTTTGGGAAGGTTTGGGAAGGGAAGGTTTGGGAAGGTTTGGGAAGGGAAGGTTAGGGAAGGTTTGGGAAGGGAAGGTTTGGGAAGGTTAGGTTTGGGAAGAGAAGATTTGGGAAGGGAAGGTTTGGGAAGAGAAGGTTTGGGAAGGTTTGGGAAGGTTAGGTTTGGGAAGGTTAGGGAAGGTTAGGAAAGGGAAAGTTAGGGAAGGTTAGGGAAGGTTAGGGAAGGTTAGGGAAGGTAAGGAAAGGTAAGGAAAGGTAAGGGAAGGTTAGGGAAGGGAAAGGGGAAGGGGAAGGGGAAGGGGAACTCCCAGTCTTGCACAGAAACATTCCCAAGAGTCACCCCATGGGCCTGAGAGGATCATCCCAACACTCCTGGAGTTCTGGCAGCCTTAGGGCTGTGTCCACTGCCCTGGGAAGACTGTTCAGTGCCCAGCCACCCTGAGATCCAACCTAAGCCTGCCCTGACACGGCTCCAGGCCATTCCCTGGGCTCCCGTCCCTGCTCACAGAGATGGGGTTTGTGTTGTACTGTGAAAGCACCTGCATGGGTTTTGTCTCCCATATTTTGGGATCTCTCCTTCCAGCCTATGAGAGAGAAGTCAGGGATGCAGGGAGCAGTGTTGGGGGGAGGATACCCCTTGTCTTCTCCCATTGCAGTGGTTCCCTCATAGCAAAGAGCTTGTGTGTGTTTTTGGCTTCACCCCCTTGTCCTCCTCTGCAAAACCCTCTGATTTCTCCCATTTTCTACTGGGACTTGCATTCCTACCCACAACTCTCAGAAGAAGGGCTCCCCCAAGGGTCTCCCAGTGGAGTCCTGGTCCATCAGCACCATCCCAAGCACAGTGAGGTGGAGAGGTCATTTGGGGAAGGAGGAAAATGTGCCCACAAAGAAATCACTGACACACTGGAAACTCACTGAGAGCCGTGTGAGGGTACAATCCACACGAGGCCTATTGGGAATAAATGACAAAATATGTCAATTTTCCAGTGTGGCAAAGGCTTTTAACAGGAAAAAGTATCTGAGAATGGAGAATGTCCCTCCCTGTGTCCTTCAGTTCCCAGCACTGACTGAAGATTTCCTCTGGATTTCGCACTTGAAAGGAAGAAGAAAGGAAGGAGAAGAGATTCTGACTAATTTGCTGACTAAGTATTTATTAAAATAGACTGTAGCAATTAAAGACAAAGACTCCCCAAACTTTGGATGCAAATGGAAGAGCTAGAAAACACAAAAGGAGAGTTCTAGTGACAATTTTAACTCTGTCCAAGTTCATGGATAAACTCAGATTTTTTCACAGAATAAAAGAATTCAATTCCAAGCTAAAGCCAAACTGAAACTGAAATTTTTGGAAAACCAGAAACTCAAAGAAGAATTTCTTTTGGTTAAAGTGCAAATTAATTTGACAAACCACAAACATTTCAATTTAAAACTAGGACATCCTTTTTTCCCCCCCCTCTTTTTAATTAACCTCAAACTCTCAAAAGCACAATGATTGGAAACCAAAGAATGTGACATTGCCCAAGAATCTCTAATAAATGCACAAGCTGAAAAACAAATATGGATTTGCAAAACATTTTGTTGTTAACACATTTACATTTTCACTGACTAGAACTATTCCTACAAAATTCCAGCCAATTCCCTCTCTAATATTCTGCCTCCTTAATGCAATCATTTAATACTGATTTAAAGTCTGTGAAATGAAGGATGAAGAGCTGATATTTCTCTGTAACCTTTTGAATTTCTATATTTTGACTTCGGTCCATTTGATCCATAACAACCAGATTGCAGGAGCATAAGGGATTTTTTACATTTATTTTCATAATTTAATGTTTGTTTTAGAAAAAGGAGGGGAGGAAAAGCTGCCAGGGCTTAATCATGCAGCAATCTTGAAAATCATACCACGACTGGGGGAGGAAAAGAAGGTTTGGCATCTTTGCTGCAGTGCTAATTTGCATTGAGGAGGATCTTTACCCTTCGCAGCTAAAAAAGATGAAGTGCTAAGTTAAAAAGTGACATTTTGGAGTTTGTGTGGAGGTTCTTGGCTGCTGGGGCTGTGTTTAAACGTTCTGCCTGTTTCTTTTCTTGAGGCAGGGTTGGCAAATTTGTGCAGAGGAATCGATGCTGTGGGGGAAGGTGGTGGTGGTGAACTCAGGAAGGGGAGTTTAACCCCCCAAACAAATCCATGTGTTAGGAGAAGACACGACCCTGGAGGTGGAAGACACTGATCACCAAGGCATGAGTTCCTCAGCAAGATTCCCCTGTCCTTACCCAAGGACCCTTCTCACCTTTCTGAGACAAAATGAAGAAAGAGAAAAAGCTGTGTTTGCCTATAGGGTGATAAATGCTCTGTGTCTGCAGCCGAGGCTGTTTCACAGCTCAGTTCCCACTCTTGGGAATTTCTGCTTTTGCTCTGTTACAAGGCAAGGTCCTGGACCTGATCCACAGCAATCCTGAGCACAAATCCAGGCTGAGCAAGGAATGGCTGGAGAGCAGCCCTGGCAGAAGGACTTTGGGATGCTGGGGGATGAGAGGCTGGACATGACCCCCAGTGCCCTGGGTTGATCCCACAGTGTGGGCAGCAGGGGAGGGAGAGATTCTGCCCCTCTGTCCCCTCAGATGAGACCCCACCTGCAGAGCTGCCTCCAGCTCTGGAGGCCCATCACAGGAAGGACATGGAGCTGCTGGAGTGAGTCCAGAGGAGGCCATGGAGATGCTCCAAGGGCTGGAGCCCCTCTGCTGTGGAGACAGGATGGGAGACCTGGGGGTGTTCACCTGGAGAAGAAAAGGCTCCAGGGAGACCTTAGAGCCCCTTCCATTGCCTAAAGGGGCTCCAGGAGAACTGGAGAGGGGCTTTGGACAAGGGATGGAGGGACAGGACAAGGGGGAATTGCTTTAAGTTGAAAGAGAGTAGATTTAGATGGGATATTGGGAAGAAGTTGTTCCCTGTGAGGGTGGTGAGGTCCTGGCACAGGTTGCCCAGAGAAGCTGTGGCTGCCCCATCCCTCGAAGTGTCCAAGGCCAGGTTGGATGGGGCTGGGGGCAACCTGGGATAGTGGAAAGTGTCCCTGCCCATGGCAAGGGGTGGAAAGAGCTGAGCTTTCAGATCTATTCCAACACATACCATTCCATGATTTGTGACCTTTGTGGACACCGAAAGCTGCCTTTTCCCAAGTCATCTCTCCGTAGCCATTCAAAGTGGGTAGGAAAATACATTCTTGTTTTGCAGCTCTGCCTGGGAAAGGCTTAGGCAGAGCTCTTATACTGGACCTTCAGACTGTGGTTTCCACTGAGAACACCCTGTGGATGTCCATCCACATCATCCCAATCCTGGGTGCAGCATTGTGCACCTTCAGGCCACAAAGGCTTCCACAAGCTCCTGGCTTTGCTGATTAGTGTATCCATAATGGCTGTGTGTGAGTGGATGTGAATTTATTTGTGTGTGTGTTCACAAGGTGGGGAGATGTTATAGTTACAGGGGCTGGGACTGGTTTATCACTATGAGGATATAACCAAGAACTGTATATTCCATACTCTCTATGTCATTCCTGATGGACTGTTAATCATAAATCATTATCATTCTGGGTGAAGCTGCCCAGAGCACACTTCACACCCCAGGCCACAATAGATAAGGAAAGAGATCCAGGGAGACATTAACACCTCAACACCCAGATGGAGGGGTCCTCCCTGCTAATGGGCCCAGTGCACTGACACAATAGGCAGTTACAACAGCCCACATCACCAAGGGATCCAAAGTATCCCAGGACTCACAGAGGTAGAACAACCGTTGTGGAACTCCCTGCCCTGGGGGAGGTATGGGGGATATCTAATCCCTGGAGTCTGAGACTGGGGCACCACCTCATCAGATCCAGAGAGGGAACAGAACTCCAGCAGGACTGTGGCTGCCACTCTGGAGGAGACTATCACTTCTTCAACAGAACTGCAGTCTTCAACAGGACCATCATTCCGACTACCAGGTTTTCCTTCCCTTCTGCTTTACACCCAGGCAAACCACGCAGTGCTGGGCACAGGAGCTAACAAGCACCTTGCTGTTCCTATCCCAGCTGGGTTGTATTTTGTCCTTGTAGGTCAAAGCCTTTTTTTTTTCACCTTGTATCACTGTACGTACTATAATCTTTTTAATAAATTGTCACTCTGACTTGTGGCCTCTCTAATTGGGTTCATTTCTCCTGCTGGTTTACTTCTAAAGCAGCACAGGACATTTTCCCCTTGTCCTTCTTTCTGCTACTCATCCTGGAAGTCTCCTTGGAAGTGGAGCATCTGAAGGCTCAGGAGAGTGTCTTTAGTCATCCAGGTGGTTTCTTTCCAGTTATAATTCAGAAAGCATCTTTCCTTATTAAACATTAATGAGAAGCCTGAGTAATGGCTGTCCATGTGGTGCCAGTATGGAGCAACTCTTGCAGCTCATGTCAGCCAAACAAACCCTTTATCCCGTGAGTTTGTGCTCAGCACATGGAATAGAGCATGAAGTCATGGCACACACTGAGCACTGATCATTCTTCCTCAGTGCTCAAAAACAGAGGCAGGAAGCTCCTCTAAGAATATTTATGGGTGGGTTGTGGATTTTTGGGGCACTGAAAAGATATGGTACTGGTAGAACTGGAGCTTAGAGCTGCACTTTATGTGCAGTCTGGGAAAAGGGAAAGGTTTCCCAGCCTTTGAAGGATTTTGGCTATTTTTATAAATGCTCTGGTGGAGACAAGGATCAAGCATGCTGAAACATCATGGATTTGGGGTTGTATTTATAATGTTTCAAAGCTGTACTCTCCTTTCCATCCCCTCCTCAGCCAAGACCTCTGGATGAAACGATACACTCTGAACAACCTGGTCTGGTGGAAGCTGTCCCTGTCCATGGAAAGGGCTTGGAATGGGATAATCTTTTCGATCCTTTCCAGACCAAACTATTTGGTGACTCTATTATTCTATTTTGAAGCTGGAAAAATGTCTGGTCTGGTGGTAACTCCAGCTCTGCTGGAAGGGACTGGACACAGGAGGAGTGTCAAGTGGAGCAGTGAGAATTAGGGGAAGAATTCCATTTTACGCCCAAGCTTTCTTTGAATTCATGGGGTAAAAAATCAAAACTAAAAGAGAACTAACACAGGACTCCTTAAGCCCTTTAAAAAGCTCCTGTTTGCCATTGTTATTGTTCTATTTTAATGAAAACTTTTTCCCTTTTGTTCTCAAGCAGGAGCAGCAGAGGCCACCGCTGTGGAGCAGGGGGGGCCACCGGGGCCACTCTGCCAGGGCGGCCATGGAGCCAGGGCCGGGAGTGATGTGGCGGAGGCCCGGTGCCCCATGGGGTGCAGCTTGGCAGCTTGCGCCGGCCGTGCATCAAGCACAGCCACCCTTTGTGGCTGCCGGTGCCGGCTGGCACCAGGTGCCGCCTGTGTTTGCTGTCCCTCGCGGCTCACTCACCCCCCCGGCACTCAGAGGTGCTGTGCCTAGCGGTCCTGTTTTTCCCTGGGCTGGGAGGGGGTGGCTGCCATTCCCGCGGCACATGGAAAGCGTGCAGAGGAACCTGCTGCGGGCTCGGAACTGGAAAGGGGTTGGGAGAAAATAGACCAACCAGAACGCCAGGCTACGCCCCCCAGGGGTGGGAGAATACAAGGATTTCTGGATTCAAAAACGGTCAGACGCAGACGCCATTCTGCTTTTTGAATGCGTGGTGGTGCAGAGCAGAGCTGCTGCCCCTTCAGATTCTGACGGCGCCGTCTTCGAGCATGTGCTAGCGAGACCGGGGGCCTGTTTTCTCTAACACTTCGCAGCCTCGGCGCCGACTTGGATCCTTCTCTCTCATTGCAAGATCCTGGGTTTGAGCCCTCCTCTCCCATCCCCATCTGAGCCACAGGAGCTCCAAAACCCAGTCCTACCCCCCACGAGTCCCCAGAAATCCCAGGGGTGGAAGCGAGACCCTCTTCCCATATACACCAGGTTTTCTTGGGGTCCCCAAAGCCTAGCCCCGTCCCCCATGGGTTCCCAAATCCCAAGGAGGGAAGGAATCAATTCCAGTTTTGCCCTCTCTTGTTCTCTGCCTCCACTCCTTTTCCTTTCTGTGCCCCAGGAAGTCCCTGGGGGAGCCCCGGTCTTCACCTAAGCAGGGGATACATAATTTAATTTTGAGTGCTTATATGGTTTGGATAAGGGTGTTTGTGTTTCGATACATAATATATATATTTTTTTTGTCTGTTTGTTTGTTTTAATAAAATCCTTTCTATCCTTATACTCAAAGTCTCAAACAATTTGATATTGGATTCACTTTTAATTCGTTTCAACTGTCTCCCTCCCCTCAAATGGAGACAGCCATATGCTTCGTTTCCAAGCCTGGACACCAGGCAGGAACTGGAGGCAGATGATTTAGGCTGCTGCTTTCATGTGTGGCTGATTGGGGCTGTCCCATCTGCCTGCAAGGGCCAGATAAAGGGACTGTTTTATGGCCCCTCACTGGGACATCCTATCACTTGGCTGGGCTTTGGGGCTCATGGAAAAAGAAAACCAGGAAAAGACAAAGCCTGAACAAATCCTCAGTTCTGCTCAGTCCTTCACTAGCAAATAGTCCTGGGAAGGAGAGGACATCTGAAGACCTGGAGGAGCCAAGTGTGGAGAAGTGTTTCTTAAGGTAAAATGACAGCAGAATATCCCTGTGAGTTCTTGGAACTGGAATATGGGGACAGTCCTTGACAGGGCTGATGGGAGAGACAAATCAAAGGAACAATCTCAGACTGAAGAGTCAGAAAGAGGGATTTGGAGTGAATCAATACAGTGAGTAGTGACAAATTGCCAGGCCCAGCTGGCCCTGGGTGCCATTCTCACTATAAGGAGCTCAGAGATTAAATTGCTGAGCTGCTCACCATGCCTGGGAACCCACTGCTTAAATTGGCCTCAGAGCCAAAGGAATAGGAGGTGACAACTGAGATACCAGTGTTTGAAATGAGCTCCCAGGAAGCTGGAGAATGCAGAGCAGTAACTGCTGCTCTGGGAAAACTGAAAAAAGTTGGGGTGCAGAACGAATGAGTAGTCATGGATGTCGAACAAGAAGAAATGCTTCATTCATCTGAGCCCTTTGGAGGAGCTGACAGGCAGGTAAAGGGTGATCCAGCTTCATATACCACACCATATATCCCAAATGCATCCTGCAGGCTCCTCATTAGGAGCTGCTCAGGAACTGGCTGGCTTGGCATTGGTGGGAACATAGCAGAGGTTAAAGAAGAGGAATAAAGATCAGGAATAAATGAAACTGGTTGCCAGCAGTGTTCCCCAAAGATCTGCACTGAGATTTGGGTTGTACAATATCCCTAAACTACCTGAAAAGGGAGCAACTTGAAAGGAGGCAGCATTTGCAAATGCTGTGTGTTACAGAGAGCAGCCAAATCTAAGGCTGCCTGGGAAGAAATGGAGAAACATTTGTGGGTCTCTCATCGCCAAACAGTCCATGAGTGTGCCCCGGTTTTCAAAGTTCTCAAGTTCTCATCTGCCGTTTCAAAGCTCAGATGTCCCATGAACAGCTTTCACAGCTGCTCTGGCTCCTTTGGCTCATGGCCCTTACTCAGCCTAGAGGATTTCTCTGAAGATAATTTTCCTTTCCTCTTCTAGTCTTCCACAGCATTAGATTTTTTTAATCCTTACTGCCACCAAAATACTCTATTCAACTCTACATAAAAATAATCAGAATACATTTATTATTAGATGCTAGTTAAACTACCACTGAACAGTTATGGACTGCAACTGAACTACAGACCTGAAAGGAGTCTCAGGGCAAATCTGTTTGTTATAATAAGAACAAAGTCACTGTATGTCTCATTACTCAAAGGAACTTACAGTGCTGCTGGATCTCTTACAGGAGACAAGAAGGCAAGAAAGGCAAACCAGATATTCCCAAGATGGAGATTTACCCAGGGTTTGGTCACAGGACCAACATGCCAGAAATCCAATCTGGAGTGTTTAGATGATTCTCTGAGGCCCATGGGGTGACTCTTGGGAGGGGCCTGTGCAGGATCAGGAGTTGGACTGGATGATCCTTCTGAGTCCCTTCCAACTCCGGAATTCTGGGATTCTCCCCAAGAGTCACCCCATGGGCCTGAAAGGATCATCCCAACCCTCCTGGAGCTCTGGCAGCCTTGGGGCTGTGCCCACTGCCCTGGGGAGCCTCTTCACTGCTCAACCACCCTCTGGGGAAAGAACCTTTCCCTGAGATCCAACCTAACCCTGCCCTGACATGGCTCCAGGCCATTCCCTGGGCTCCTGTCCCTGGTCCCCACAGAGTAGAGATCAGGGCCTGCCCTTCCCCAGGGAGTTGTTACTGCAATGATGTCTCCCCTCAGTCTCCAGCTGAACACACCAAGTGCCCTCAGCTGCTCCTCACACACTTTCTCTGAAGGCCCTTCCCCACCTTCATTCCCTCCTCTGAACACTCTCTAATGGCTCACTACCTTTCCTATCTTGTGGTTCCCAAACTGCCCCAATATTGCAGGTGAGGTCTCCCAAGGTCAGAGCAGAGCAGGACAATCCCCTCCCTGATGCCCCCAGGACACGGTTGGCCCTCCTGGCTGCCAGGGCACTGCTGACTCATGGGCAACTGCACCAGGACCACCAACCCCTTTCCCAGTACTGCTTTTCAGCCTCTCATTCCCAGTCTGGCCACACATCAGGGATTGCCCCATCCCAGGAACAATCCACCACTTGATCCTGTTTAGGGGGTCCCTGTGAACACCCTTCAGGATCTCCTCAGCAAATTCAGGATGGTGCCCCAGCATAGCAGCCATGGCACAGGGATGTCAGAAGAGCTGCTCAGCTTTGTAACAAACCCACCACAGTTCATTATCTTTGACAAGAAAGACCTCTCCAGTGCTTTTAAGGCCTTGGCAAATTGGCAGTTGCAATTTGCTCTTTGCTCATGTGGCTCCTAATTCTCCAATTATAAATTTGTGTCGGAGCCCTCGGACACGAAGCCTGAGGCCAAAACTGTCTGTGCAGGGCTGGGGACTCCCAGCTGAGCAGAGCTTTGCCTTTGGCAGAGCTTTCCTGCAAAACCTTTCACCTCAGCATGGTAGTGTCAGCACTTTCCTCAGCATCACCTACCTGCCTTTTCATCACAAATTGGGGATGATTTTGCTCTTGAAAAAAGCCAAATTAAAAAATGAGCAAACAGGTCCTTTGATGTCAAGGAAACCTGAAGTGTTGCATGTGGAGAATCCATGTGGATTCTTCCTGGTGGCTGCTGAGGGAAACTTCTTCCATTGCGTCCATGTCCTGGGAACTCAGACTGGGAGAACAAGAACAGAATTTAATGCAGAGATCAGGGGAACCTCTGAAAAGTCAAAAAGCTGCTTAAGCAGCTCTGCTGGGGCTGTCTGTGGTGTAACATGATGTGGGGTTCAGCAGGAAAGTATCAGGAATAACCAGTACAGCCCATGTATTTTAAACCATCCCAAAGCCATGTCAATCTAACATTTAGGAGGTGCCATCAGTTATTCTGTGCACACAACAGTGCTCACAGATTTACAGCAAAAACAGTTCCTTCAGGCCTCTGCCATTAGTATGCAACTAATTTGGTAATGATCAATACTGGAGGGAGGCTGGTATACTCATTATAGCTCCAGGTCCCAATAAATAGGGAAAGTCCATGTGCCTGACTGAAGTCCAGACAGGTGAAACTTTCATCAGGCTCAGAAAAGACAAAATAAGGATAAAAAAAGAGAAGGAAAACAGCTAGAAGGGGATAAAGACCAAGAACTACTTAATGACCTCTTCAGGGACTGCAAATATTACAGAACAAACTCAACAGCACTTTCTGTGCTGTGCAGGAGAGGGATGTAGGGGGATGGGAAGAGGGTGTCACTTGCAATATGGAGAGAAAGGCAAGTATTTTCTGCCCAAACTGTTTCTGGATGGAAAGTTGGATTCTTGACTAAGCCAAATTGATTTCAGAAAGTACCTGATTCCTGTAGGGATACAAAATCGTATTTTCAAGTGAAATTTTTAGGCAGAAAAAATGGGAGAGTTTTGATGAAAAGTCAGCTCCAAGAAATAAGCTTCTATCTGGAGCTATTTCCCTCCTGATCCAATATTGTTAAAGCTGGTTAATATTTCCCCAGATAAGCTCTATTTTGATGGAGAATTGAATATTTTTTTCCTAAAATACTTCTATTCTTTTTTCACAAAGTTCCTCTTCTGCAGACTGTAGAACTTTTTACAAAAACACTTCAGATAAACCCCCTGCTTTAATTTTTTAATGAATAATAGAAAATATTGAGGGAAATATTCAAATCACTTTCCATGACATTTTCATTCAGACAAAACCTGTCACTCACCCAGCCCCCAAAGCAAGATTTCACTGGTTGCTTCTGCCTCTTCAGGCTCTATTTTTCCATGAAGTTGGTGCTACCTAAGCTTCCAAAATCCTGGGGACCATTTGTGCCAGGGAAGTCCTGGTGGACACACATCCATGGGTCTCCCAGAGCTTCTCCTTGTGAGTGTGGAGGCAAGGCTGAAAGCTCTTGTTAAAGGCCAGGTTGCACTGGGCTTGGAGCAATCTGGGATAGTGGAAGGTGTCCCTGCCCATGGCAGGGGGTAGAATGGGATGATGTCTAAAGTCACAGACCAAATCATTCTGAGAGTCTGTAATTCAGCAGCCTGTGGACAACCATAGGGTGTCATCAGTGCTCCAGCATCTCTGGAGCCTCTTCCCTGGGGAATTTGGTTAATGCACAAGTCAATGAGCAAGGGAAGGAAGCAAATGAGGCATGTGAAGTACAACTGTAAAACAAGTTTAGTCATGGCTTTATGAGATACCAGACAATGATTTCGCAGAATCACAGATTCCCAGAATGTACAGAGTTGGATGGGATGCACAAAGATCATCCAATCCACCTCCTGGCCCTGCACAGGAACATCCCCAAGAGTCACCCCATGGGCCTGAAAGGATCATTCCAACCCTCCTGGAGCTCTGGCAGGCTTGGGGCTGTGCCCACTGCCCTGGGGAGCCTCTTTACTGCCCAACCACCCTCTAGGAAAAGAAACTTTTCCTGAGATCCAACCCAAGCCTGCCCTGGCACAAGTCCAGGCCATTCCCTGGGCTCGTGTCCCTGGTCCCCACAGAACAGAGATCAGGGCCTGCCCCTCCTCTGTCCTTCCCCAGGGAGTTGTCACTGCAATGAGTCTCAGTCTCCTCTTCTGTCCCCTCAGCCTCCTCCAGCTGAATGCACCAAGTTGCTCTTTGACCTGCCAGTGTGGGCAGTGAAGCCAAAGTGGTTTGAAGAACCTTTCTAGCAGGGTGGGAAGTCAACAGGAGGGAAATATCATGGGACGGAAAAGGCCAAGACTCTCCAGTCAAAATGGGAGATGCAAGACAGAGATTATTCCTCAGATGGGCAGCAGAGAAGGACAGAGAAGAGAGATTAAGCAGCAAAGGCATGAGTGAGACAATGGAGAAGAGAGCTGCAGAAAGGAGCAGGAGAAGGAGAGCAGGGGAAATTCTGGGGTCCTGGGACAGAGTTTCTCTCCTCAAAAATTATGTGAAAATACAGTGGGTGGACTCATCATGCAAAAGAGGGGGAAAGGCAGTGAGGGGGCACAAGGGAGCCTTGCAGCAAAATCAATTAATACTTGAGCGAGTCAGCTGCTATTGAATGAGATTTGAATTTCACACCATTGCTGGAAACCTCAAAATAAACCTTTCCCCTTCCCAGTGACTCAGAAATTCTGCCTTATAAGGCAATATTGCCTTCTGGATGTTGTGGGGGCAGGAGAAGGAGAGAAAATAGGCTCCAGAGCCCCTCTCCTCTTGTATGTCTGTAGCCCTTTATTTTCCTCTAATCCCCAGGTCATGGTGGAGTTGGGAGGGGCTGTTTTCACCCAGCCTGTACCAGGAGGGAGTAGAATTCCCATGGGATGACGAGCAACAGAATGACTATTTCTGATCTGTGCCTGCAGTCATCTCAGTGTCCTGTTGCTTGTTAGTGGAGGAACAAGGCACCTTGCAAAGTGTGCTCTGCTGGGAGAAAGGTCCTGCAGGAAACAGGGGCAGAGGACGGTGGTGGGGGCACTTAAGTTCCACTGGTGACTTGGGCAGACTGAATTCCAGGGGGACTCAGCTGCGGGGCAGAGCAGGGGGATGTTTCCAGTTACAGGGAATTGCAAAGCTTTTCATTCCTAAATGAGCACAGAAATACCTGCTTGATAATCCTTACTGAGCATTTCCTGACTTCAAAGAGCTTTGCCAGCCCCAGGGAAAACCTCCAAGTGCTGCCCAGAGCCATGAGCACTTGCACTGCTTTGGCACCTCAGTGACATCACTGAGGGCAGGGATTGCAGCTACAGCCAGCCCATAGAATCATAGAATCATGGAATGCTGAGAGGGAAGGGACCTCAAAGGTCATCTTGTTCCACTCCCCTGCCATGGGCAGGGACACCTTCCACTATTCCAGGTTGCTCCAAGCTCCATCCAACCTGGCCTTATACAACTTCAGGGATGGAACTGGGCATCCTCGGGGAAACCCATTCCAGGACCTCTCCACTCTCCCAACCAAGAATTTCCTCCCAATATCTAATCTAAACTTACCCTCCTTCAGCTTGAAGAAGGGTAGAGAGACCTGCTCTGCTCCACCCTCATTTTCATCTATCTGACTGCTTGTCAGTGTTGGCAGCATTGTGCAGCTTCCAGGATTAGGCCTGGATCCCTGCACCCCTTTCCATTATCACTTATCTGCTCAGCTCCCCAGTTCCTGGTACCATGAGATGCTTTTAACCAGGAATTATTCCAAGAGTTGAGTAGACACTGAAGAGAGGCTGTCCTCTCTTTCCCTTGAAACAATCACAGAATTGTTTGGGTTGGAAGACACCTGTAGAGATCGTCCAGTCCAAAACCCTGCCAAGACAGTGTCCAGTAGATCAGGTGACACAGGAATGCATGAAGGTATGTTAGGAATGTCTCCAGAGAGAGAGACTCCATGACCTCCCAGGGCAGCCTGTGTAAAGGAGCATATAGTTCCAAACCCCCTCACTCTCACCTGGATTTGATGTCTCTTCCCACATCTGGTGAGAAATTTTCATCCCTGTGGACAGATTTCCCTGAAGCCACACCTGGCTTCTGCTGCTCAAGGTCTCCTCATCGTTCCAAGGGAACAAGGCCAAAGGCCTTTCTATCATATACGACTTTCTTGTGCTCCCTGGGGCAGTTCCACAGGGAACCTGGAATGGGACTATGGGCTTTTCTTCCTGTTCTCAGCTTTTAAGCCACCCACTGGTGCTGTTTCCCAGTCTCCAAAACAGTGTCTTTTCTTTCTTCTGAATCATTTTCCTACATCCAATTTGCCCAAGCTCAGAGTCCTTAAGAAAAGTCAGAACTAACCCAGGACTTGTGACCTGGGATCAATTTTTAATTTTTTTATAGCTTTTTTGTCCCTGCAGACTGAGCTGGTGATTCTCTCCCACATGTAAATAACACAGTTTTTGCCACATCTAGATTGCTGGAATTTCATGAGCTTGTGGAAAACCTTCTAAAGGATCTATAGAGCTGAGAGTTAATTAACTCTGCTGTAGATAATTCCTAGAATGTTTATTACAAATGCAGAGGAGCTGAACAACAACATTTATTCCCCCTAAAAATATAAGCATAAGAGTGGTCCCAGTTACCATGTGCTTCACCCCACCCCATTGTGTCTGCTCTGGAAAGTCGCATGGTATGGATTCCCCATCCTTTTCCATAGGAAAGGACCAGAGGGCACCTTCTCTGCCTCCCCATCCTCCTCTGCTCTCCCTATCATTGAGGAAATCCCTATTATTGAGGAAATTCTAATGTCTTCCAACAGGATTTTTTCCACTGTATTTGGAAACAGCTGCACCAAGACTGGCTCTATTTCTCCTGCTCCTGCCTGGATTCATGTTCATGGGGATTCCTGAGTCTCTCTGCCCCATCTTCCAATTTTTTTGCTAAATGTTACCTCTTTTTTCTGTATCCTTTCTCCTGGCACTCATTTATCCTGCAAGGTGT
The DNA here is from genome assembly GCA_013390005.1 of Calyptomena viridis. Lineage (NCBI taxonomy): Eukaryota > Metazoa > Chordata > Aves > Passeriformes > Eurylaimidae > Calyptomena > Calyptomena viridis. The sequence continues at coordinate 142,115 of WEIV01026447.1, read as the reverse complement.
GCCTGGGAAAAGTCCCTTTGGCTGGTTGCAGTTGCGGATGGATGGATGGATATATGGATAGATGAATGGATAGTGGATGGATGGATGGATGGATGGATGGATGGATGGATGGATGGATGGATTGGGGATGGATGGATGGATGACAGATGGATGATGGATGGAGAAAGAGATGGACAGTGCAGGTTTGACAAAGACCATCATCTGTGCTCATGACACCAGATTGCAGCTCCACCATCACCATCTCTGTTTCCCAAGGAACCTGAGTTTGTGCCCAGCTCATTCAGCAGCTCAGATGGATCATTTCCTGATCCTGACATGCTGAAATCCTGTTCTGTGATGGAATGGAAGTGAACCAGCAAGTCCCCATGACCTGTCTTTGAACTGGCAGCCCAGGAAGCACAGACACAACCTGCCTTTCCACAGCAGTGCCCTTTTTGGTGGGAACACCCTGTCCTCCCTCCCCCTGGAGCAGGATCTACCCTGGAGTTTCCCAGGAGCTGCAGATTGGAGGAGCGAAGCACAACCCTCCCTATCAGGTGTCAGCTGTTCACTGTTGGCCAATCCATTCTTCCCTTAATGGTGATTTATTCCTCAACATCTCAGCAGAGGTAATTTCCATATGGCACAGACTGCTTGAGTGGGCATTTTTCATGATACTTAGAAGTCAAGTCACTGCCATTTGCATAATATTCAAATGATTTCTAAATATTGAAAACAGTTCACAAGAGAAAAAACAAAAAGGTTGCTCATAAATTCCACAATTTTTCTCCTGCCTCTGGATGTGGGAAAGTTGGTCAAGATGCATGTAATACATCCTGGATCCCTGCTGGGAGAGCATTTTCTTTGGAGTCATCTGGTGGGAAAAGGGAAGCTGGTGGAGAAATAAATGTGCATCTCACCTACATGTGCAGAGCAAGGGGGTGTTTCAGGTCACTGGTACCAGTCAAAAAGGTTGGTTTGATCTAGGAATTTAGCACCATTCCCTCCTGTGCTGACATGATGTCCCCAGGACTTCACCTCCCTGTCTGCCTAGGCAGCTCCATCCTTTTCATTTTCCTTGGCCAAACCCTGTGACCTGAGGAGCTGGAACAGGGAGACAGGAGACCTGTCTTCCCATCACTCATCTTCCCATCACTCACGTTCCCCTCCTACACCTTGCCACCACACTCCTTCCCATCATACTCATTCCCACCACACATCTTCCTGCCACACTGGTTCCCATCACACTCATTCCTATCACACACCTTCCCATCCTACATTTTCTGTCCACGTGGGCAACACCCCCATATGCAGGAGGAGAGGATTCCCCTGCTCATCACAGAAACTATCAGGGAAATCAGCACATTCCACATGGGATTCCCATCAAGGTTGGGTGCTGCCTTTAAGGAGATCCCAGTCTTGCTCCCTGAGCTGATCTCTGCACAGGATCCATTCCAGCTTGTTTTCCCTCTCCAGTTCATTCCAGACTGGCTCCTCACTGTGTTTCATCCCCAATTAACTTTTTTTATTTGTTTACTTTCAACAAATATTTGCAGATTTAGGAGCTCGCAGCCTTGGGAGGGATCATAAACCCAGTGTAGCCTCCTCCTCTCACATGCAGGATCAAACTCAGGCCTGGGCCTGGGATTACCTGGGAGTGCTCTGGGAGATCCTGGGCAGGATTTATCCCTTGATGTTGCTGAAATAGTATAATAGGAAGGCAAGAAAAAAGTCTCCAAATTCTTTAATTCCATTGGCTTTAATATAGATCCAGGGTTTGTTTGCTTTTAATTTTTTCACATTAAATATATATATGATCCAAGAGGGACTTTTTTTCTCACCTCTCTACCCTTCTCCTCCCATCCCTGGGTTTTAGGGTTTAGGTTTTACATTTTAGGGTTTAGGGTTTAGATATTAGGTTTTAGGTTTGTGGTTTTAGATTTTAGGGTTTGGTTTTTAAGGTTTAGGTTTTAGGGTTAACGGTTTAGGGTCAAGGTTTAGGGTTTAGGTTTTAAGGTTTAGAGTTTAGTGTTTAGGGTTTAGGTTTTAGATTTTATCTTTTAAGTCTTAGGTTTTAGGGTTTAGGTTTTAGATTATAGGGTTCAGGTTTCAGGGTTTAGGGTTTAGGTGTCATGGCTGGTGGAAGAGGCCAAGTGGCACTTTAGCTTCACTGGGCACCTGGAAAGGTTCTCATTTGGAGGCTGGGAACTGGAACAAAAGAAGTGGAAGGCAGGAAGTGGAAGGCTGTGATTCATTATTGCTGGAATGGGAAGCACCTCCCAGACTCATCTCCTCCGTTCTTGTGGAGCACAAATAACCAGCTCATCTCTAATGACTCCACTCTTCTTAGGAGAGAGCTTCCTTTGGGAGCTTTGTTCAGCCATTCAACATGCAAAGTGCATCTTGCTGACTGGGAGCCAGTGGCTCTTTGATCCCACAGAGCTCTGGAGGACAGGGCTGAGCAGGAGAATCCATGTGCAGGTCCCTCCTGGATGGTCTCACTCCTGTCCTGTTGCCTGATGATGGGTCCATCAGGAGGGTAAGGAGGATGCTCTGGCCAGCACTTGGGTGCTGGAAGGCCCTGGAAGGTGGAGCAACCCCTCCTTCCACACCTGCCTGAGGGAAATGGGGATGCTGACCCCATGGATCAGGGCATGTCCTCAAGAAGAACATCCCTTGGAAGATCCATCTGGGCTTTCCATAACCCAGGCACCTGGGAATCATGAAAAAGACACCTCTGGCGTCACACCGGCATGAAAAATAAACCAAAACCAAATATGTTCAGGGCAAGATAATCCCACCGCTCCTCATAGCTTGCTGGCTGCACTTCTCTGTTTTCCATGCTTGAGGATCTTTGGAGAAGGAAGAATCTCATTTTGTTTGTTTGTTCAGGCCCCAGAATAGTGGGATCTTGGCCCATGATTGGGACACTTGCGTGTTCCATGAATACAGATGGAATTAATTAATGAAAACAACCAGTGGGAAGCCAGAGCTCAGGGCTGGAGGGATCAATTCTGGGCAACAACATTTCTTTGATTCATTCCAACTTCTTCTGGGCAGAATTCTGTAGCTGGAATGGATGAACAAAAGTTCTTCCACTGTTCCCAGCATTAACCTTTGCAGCACCACCTTGGCCAGCTGAGCGAGATTCCAACTGGCTGGGGGGTCTCCTGGGCAGAACCCCTTCAGCAGCTCTGCAAGGTGGCTGTGGGAGCTTGGAGGGTCCCTTTGGCATCTCTGAGCCAGTCAGGAAAGAGCTCCAGGGCTCCTCATTAATCAGCAGCATGCAGGGACATTCTGGTGTCTTCCAGCAGGCTTTTTGCACTGTGTTAGGAAGCATCTGCCTTTTAATTAGAGGCCAGCTAAGTGCTGTCTTGTGATCTGCCAGGTTCTGCATATTTATCAGCCAGCTCCCATCTGCTGGTGCCTAGTGCTGTGTTTTAGGAAGTGCAGGAAAGTCCCTTTTGATGTTTCCTCACACTGGTTGTTAGAAACAGGGAGAGAACAGCAAACGAGCCCTTTCAAAATCTGGGGGAAAGCACATTGTGCAGGGAGGTTCTTCACTTGGCTGTGTGGGACATTGATCCAGTTGTTCTACTGAGGGTGGAGCAGATTCAGCTGGAGCAGGAGGAGCTTCTGAGCTGTGGATGCTCTGGGTGAGAAGAACTGCCTTGGAGAGGGAAGGGGAAGAAGATAAAAGCAAATCTCCAAATACATCCAGTCTGAACTCTGCTAATAGATTCCTTCTCCTGTTGCTGGTGGGGAGAGAGACGAGCATCAATCTGTTGGAGCAAAGGCTCCAGCTCTTCAAACATTCCCAAGGTGACCTTCAGCTGTGCTGTCACCTTGGGGGAGCAACAGGAGAGAAGATGGAAGGTGTCAAAGTGAAGGTGAAGGAAGATGTCTTAAAGCTCTTCTTCCAAGTGCTGAGTGTGTCAGGGAGTACAGAGCCCTCATGCCCATCCCTGCTGCAATCAGAAGCTGGAAAAGAAACAGTAGAAATGATCCAGAAGAATAATTTTATAACTATCCTGTTCAACCGAGTTTTAAGACTGGCCACTATAATAATTTTTCCCTGACACAACCAGAACATAATTGATAAATTACAAAATTCAATGGGGACAAAATGGAGCCAATTTGTGATATTAGGGGGATGAGAATATTCAAATTTAAAATGCTGGGGGACAACCAGAGGAGGCACAACATGGCAAAAGAACTTCAAGAAATCACCCAAACTCAAATCAAACCACCCAGCTAAAATCCACAGTCAGCACAAAACTGCAGAAGACATTTAATTCTAGAAAGACAAAAAGAGGACTAAAGCAAGCCAAATCTATCAAGGCTTCCCTGAGAATTTAACGCATAATCTGCAGGCTTCAAAGCAGTGCTCAAGCTCAACATGAGGAACTGCCTTTGTCCTGCAGAGTTTGGTCTGCAGAAAGATGATGGATGAAGGAGAACATCAAATCCTGACATGTCCACACTTGCAAAGCAGTGTCAGAGTCAGAAGTAAATGTAAGGGCCCTTTCTCTGGGGGCTGCAAAATCCCACCTTCAACATCAACCTTGGCTTTGACATCAACCTTTGACTTTGGTCATATCATTTAAGTGCTGCAACTTCACTTTGAGATTTACAAAACACAAAGTTGCAGAACTCAAAACTACATCCTGTTTATGTTCCAGCCCTTGGTAATAGTGTTTGAGATGTTCTTCCTCTGTATTTTCTGCTCTTTATTCCATGTTCTCCATGTAGCTTTCTAGATATTTCCATGTCTATCTCCTCCTCCATTTCTTGATCATCCCTGAGGCATTTTACAATTTTAAATTACAGTGCTTTGGCGCTTCACCCTTTCTAACTCAGTGCATTTAGGTGGCACTAAATTGGTCTTAGGATCTTTATTTTTCCTCCTTGGATTTCAGGAAAGTACTCTACAATTTTCAGGTAAAATTCCAGTGTAGGGAGCCATCAACAGAGGAGTAAATCCTCCTAACTCTGCATATGAAACCAGGATCTGGAGCCCAAAGGGACTGAAGGAAGAGGCAGCTCTCAGCAAGAGCAAACCCGACTGCATTAATTTCCTTGTCTGACATGAGAAAAGTTTGAAAAGGTAATAAATAAAGGAGGAGGCACCAGGCTGTCACAGCACTTCTGCAGTGTCATGTTAGTGTCACAGTTAAAGCTGGAATTATCACTTCCCAGTGATGCCACACCTGTGACCTGTTCCAGCAGGGCCATGTGGCCTCGGAGGTGCTCTGAGACCATTCCAGGTGACACAAGCACTGGCTTTGGGAGCAGGTGCTGGTTTGAGTTGCCATGAACTGAAGTAGCCCTGCACATGCTCCTGTGACACTGGAGACCAGCCTGGTGCTTGCAGCTCCTGGTCCCTGACTCCCTGAGGGCTTATGGAATCTCAGAATCACTGAGGTTGGAAAAGCCCTCCAAGGTTATTGAATCCAACCTGTGACTGCTCCCACCTTGTCGCCCAGCCCAGAGCACTGAGCACCACATCCAGTCCTTCCTTGGACACCTTCAAGAACGGGGACTCCAGACCTCTTTGTGCTCTGACAACTTTTCCATGAGGAAATTCCTCCTGATGGCCAGCCTGATCCTCCCCTGGCACAGCCTGATGCTGTTCCCTCTCATCCTGTCCCTTTTTCTCTGGGACCAGAGTCCAACTCCCCTCGGCTCCCCCCTCCTGCCAGGGAGTTGGAGACAGCCAGAGGGTCCCCCATGAGCCTCCTTTTCTTTTCCTTTCTCCCACTGTAGCCATGCTCCTTGTACCTCCAGTGTCTCATTCCTCTGTTGCCAGAGCCCTTCAAAGCAGCAGAGCAGCACCTGCATCAGTGATGGTTCAAGGGGAGGAGGGCAAGGACACTCTGGATGCCGCTCCCCACAATTCCTCCAGGCAAAGGGTTGCTCCTGGGGTGACCCTTCTCTATCACTTCCAAGGGGTTGTTCCCTCTTGGCCAAGTGGACTCTGCAGCTCAGGACTAAGCTCAGACCATTCCTGTGCAAGGAGGCTTAGCAGGACCCCTACCCCCGGGAGCTGTGGGGCACCAGCAGCTCAGAAGGACCAGATTCTCAGTTGCTGGAGCTCAATCCATTGAAAGGATGGCCAGAAGCAGCTCTGTAGGCAGCCAAAGCAGGCTTGATTTGGAGGAACAGAAGCAGATTTTGGATGAGATGGAGAAAGCCAAGAAGCTGACCAGGGAATTTACTAAATAAAATATTTTCCTTGCCAGCTTTGCTTGTTTGTTTCTTTTCTTTTTTTTTTTTTTTAGTCAAAAGTGAAATGTCTTGCTGGAAAGTCTCCACTGAAGCTGAACTGGGAAAGCTGCCAATATCTGGAATGGGATGTCGGGTCAAAAACCATGTGCTGGGGAGTCAACCTAAAAAGCAAACTTCTTGTGTAGAGGATTTGCCATGGAGTGGGAGCTCTGTGCTCCAGTCCCTTCTGGAGAACTGGAATTTCTTTGGAGTCCTGTGTCAATGCCCCAACCACAGGGCAACATGTTGTTGTAGTTCTGTCACTCACTTATTGAAAGTTTGCTCCTGGACCAGAGAAACTGTTTTCTCATGAATATTTCATCAAAAATGATGTGTTTGGGTGGAAAAAAAAACAAACCCGATGAAATGATCTTTTCTACAAAACAAACACACACTGCATCAAAACCAATTCCACACAACACTGCCCATCCCCATTCCTGCTGTGCCAACATTGCCCTCCTGAGCCCTGTGAGGATCTTGGAGCTAAGCCTGAGCAGCAGGAGCCTAAATCCAAGCTGGCCTTTGCCTAGATTCATGGCCCTGAGCTTCCCTTCCTTTCCATTGCAGGAGAAATGGGCATTTCACCTCTAATTGTGGAGGAGACTGAGATCAGATGTCCTCAGGGTCTGCAGCTGCCTCAGAGGAGCAGCTCCAACCTCTGCTCCCTGTGACAGTGGACAGGACCCAAGGGAACAGCTGGAGCTGTGCCAGGAGAGATTTAGGCTGGATTTTAGGAAAAGGTTCTTCCCCCCAAGCATGGTTGGGCACTCCAGGGCAGTGGGCACAGCCCCAAGGCTGCCAGAGCTCCAGGAGTGTTTGGACAACACTCTCAGGGACAGGATGGGATTGTTGGGGTGTCCTGTGCAGAGCCAGGAGTTGGACTCCATGATCCTTGTGGGTCCCTTCCCACTAAGGAGATTTTCTGATTCTATGATCTCATAACCTGTGATCCCAAAACAGCCCTGAGTTGGTTATTTGTGGTGGTGTGTTCTTTATGTTTATTCCACTATTACCATATAATGGTTTGTTCTGTTACCCCCCCTACCCTATATTTGGTTCATTCTGGTGTATGTATACTCTCCTATTATGTAATCCCCCCAAGTCCTCCCCTTCTTTCCGACCCTTCCCTGTCCATCACCCAAACCACCCTCCTCTTTCCAGTACCTTCCCTGTCTATCATTAGGCCCCTCCTGGGGAATTCCTAATGCTTGGCAGGTGACTGGTGCACATGACCTTCCCTACTCCTCCCCTTGTCCCTAGTGGTCAATATACCATGTCAATCCTTCCCTCAACCTTCCTATCCCTCTTCCCCATTGGTCCATCCTTATCTCCTCCCAGCTACCTCCCCCAGTTAAAAAGCCACTGCACAGCCCGGTTCTGGGCTTTTCTGGGCTTGCTTCCTTCTGGCTGGCATGGGGTGAAACATTGTGACATCTGCCCATTTCTCCTGACTGCAGTAAGGGCTCTGGGGAGTGATTGCCTCAGAGCCTGGAATAAAGTTGGATTGCAGCACCCCAGGAAAGACTCCCCGGCTCCTTTGTCCACCGGAGTCGTGTTGCCCAGGACTGTGGTCCGTCGTAGGGTGAGCATAGATGGACTTACGCCTGTCCTAAAGTGCAGCTCTGTGGTCCGTTGTAGGGTGAGCATAGATGGACTTACGCCTGTCCTAAAGTGCAGCTCTGTATAAGCCCTCCAGAGGCAGGGAAGGTAACGGGGCTGTGTCTCCCCCTGTCACCGGTGGCCGCTGTCACAGCGAGCTAGCCTGGGGAGGAAAGTCGGCGGCGGACTGGACCACGGCAGATATTCATCCCCACTCCCTGAGCAAACTGGGAACAAAGGGTGCTGGTGCAAAAGAGGGGCTGAGGCCATGGCTGGGAGATCAGGTGAAGCTGTCAAGGCTGGGTGGGAAGTAGAGACCACTTCCTACTCATTGCAGCCCCAGGCCCTGGATGCAGCTGTTGGCTTTGGAGGGGTGGGAGGGGATGCTGCAGGGATGCTGCTGGAGGTCAAGGACACATTGTGCTCCTCAATTCTCTCAGATGTTGGGCAGCAGAACTCCTGATCAGCTCCCTCTGGGCAGGAATTCAGTTCATATTTCAATAACAAATCTCCTAAACTCGGGCTCCCCATGGGGCTGGCATTGATTACTGATTCTCAGAGCTTCCTTCTTCCTTCCTTCAAACCTTCCGTAGGCTGCTTATTGATATTCCGAGGCAAACATTGCAGTCTTTCAAATACTGCCAGGCTTTGGGAAGAGCTTTTAATAAATGGATTCACCCAGCAGCAGAAGCAAAGGGAAGGGTGAAAAAAAGGCTGGAAGGAAACAGAAGGGGCATTTCCAGGCAACTGAGGGCTTTTCCCTACACGGCCTCCAAGACCTTAATCTTCAAGCCTTTGAAGGAAGAATGTCACACACCCACCAGGGCACTGTAGGACCCTCGTGCCATGGAAAAACCTTCACAGCAGCTTGGACAACAGTGAACACTTGTTTCCAGGACCCCTGAGTTTTGTCTCCAACAGTGGAGAAGCCAAGAAAAACAAGTTATTTAAGACAGATCAACTTGAAAGAGCAAGTCCAAGACAAAAAAGGCGTTCCAGTGATGCCTGAAATCAAGGCATTTCCTAGGTGTTGACAGCAAGGAGGAGGAAGGGGGTATACTTGGCTCCCTGCAGCTGGAAAAGAAATCTGAATATGATTCCTTTCCTCCTCCACAAGAAAGGCTGTAGATTCCCCTTCACTGAGTGTTGGTCACAGCTTTTCCTGGGGTCAGCATGGACAGTGCAGGGACCTGCCCTGAGCAGCAGACCTGACCCTTGGGATGCTGGGCTGAGGAAGATGTTCCAGAAGGGCTATGCTCACACTTTCCTGGGATGTAGCTGCTCCTTCTGGGCACTGAGGGCAGAGTGTCCTCTCCTCTTGAAACCTCTCACAAGCTGGGTTTGTGCCCTTGCCATAGTCCCATCTGTTCCTCCTCACTCCTTGGGCTGGGTGGTTTGTATGTGTCACACAGTTGGGATGTCACACAGCTCTGAGCCTTCCAGAAGTCAAGGAGCGTTTGGACAATGCTCTCAGGGATTGTTGGGCAAGGAGTTTAACTTGCTGATCTTTCCAGCCCAGGATATTCCATGATTCTATGACTGTCCTCCTGGTCCCACACCACACTGTGACCTTGGGTAATGCCACACCAAGGCAACACAAAGGCTTCTGAAAATCAGTGTCTGACACACAGGGCTGGATGGTGGAGCTGTGTATCAGTACAGAGCCAGGCTGTGTGACATCCAGAGCTTTTGGCCATACCAGTCTGGGTTGTTTTCGTTCTCCTTGACATTGGCATTGTGGTGCAGGGATTACAGGGCTCTTGTCTGGCAGCTGCTACACTGTGGGATTTAGATACTTGGTTTCTCCATTTGGGAAGTCGTTGGGGATTTGGGGGCTGAATGACCATTGTTTACTTCAGGCCCGGAAAGAAGAGCAGAAAACATGCCCACAGTGCTGGGCTGGGAGATTGACTTGGACACACAACACAAAAAGTCTGGGTAGCCACAAAACACAGAGTGACTCATCTGCTTCAGAAATTACTTTGAGCGTCCTCAAAGGTCACTGTGGCTTTTCTCCCCTTCTGAAGGAGCTGAGGTTGTTTACATCAGGATAAAACCCTCCAGAAGAGTCATAAGGAAGATGAGACATTTGAGTTGTTCCTCAAGGTGAACCTCTGCAGCCAGACTCCTCCTGCCTCCTAAGCCTCACAGTACCATGGAGGCCTTGACAGTTCACAAAATCTCAGATCCTGCTGAGCTGGAAGGGACACACAAGGATCATGGAGTCTAACTCCTGGCCCTGCACAGGAACACCCCCAAGAGTCACCCCACAGGCCTGAGAGGATCATGCCAACACTCCTGGAGCTCTGGCAGCCTTGGGGCTGTGCCCACTGCCCTGGGGAGCCTCTTCACTGCCCAACCACCCTCTGGGGAAAGAAGAACCTTTCCCTGAGATCCAACCTGAGCCTGCCCTGACACAAGTCCAGGCCATTCCCTGGGCTCCTGTCCCTGGTCCCCACAGAGCAGAGATCAGGGCCTGCCCCTCCTCTGCCTCTCCCCAGGGAGTTGTCACTGCAATGAGGTCTCCTGTCAGTCTCCTCTTCAGCTATTCTATTTTGGAAAGGCCAAGATTTACCATTGAATAGAAAAAGAAAAGACTTTCCACGTGATCTGCTGTGTCTTCTAACAACAACTTGTGCCTTCAACAACTCCTTATCACACCTCTGCAGGGCACCCTGGGCTCGGATCTGCACCAGGCCTTGCTCCTGGCACCATCCTAATTCCCAGAGCCTTGGCACAGCTCTAGCTGAGGGAGGGGGAGGCAAGAGGAATTAGGGCTGACTTGTTCTTTCAGCCCAGGACCAGTTCATTAGCAAAAGACACTTTGCTTTTTAATGTCTGAAAGCTCAGGCCACGAGAAAGGTCACAGATGCCTGGCGGAAAGTCCCTCCCAAGCCTGCCCTGAGCTGAGCACACAAATAGCTGGAGGACAGGAGAGGTCACATCCATAGTAATCAAATGAGCACGGCATGGATGAGCCCTGGCCTGTGCTCCTGGGAAAGGACAAGGTGTGCTGAGACAGAGAGAGGGAGTGGAGGACAAATGGGGAGGAGGGCACTGACTTGACAGGAATTACGTGATGCATTTCATGCTGTGGAGCAGTGCCTTTGACCCAGCTCCTCTCAGGGACTTGGTTCAATTTGCACATTCTCTTTGAAAGGGCATTTTCATTAAGGCTGTTCCATGTCTGGGATGCTGCGTCAGGAGACAGAGTACACAGGAAAGTCCCACTCTGAGATTAGGCAGCAGTGAAGCACCACCCAACAAGGTGCCAAGGAATAGCTATATTGCTGCTTAATTATTTATATCTCTTGCCTTATTACTAAAATTTGGTTTTCCACCCTCTTTCTTAAGATCTCAGAGTATGTTTGTGAATTACATTTAACTCAGCTGGGTTTTGTTGTCTTCATGTCACATTCCTTTTGAGTGACCAACAAGGGCTGGCTACTGCAAGCATGGGATGAAATTAGGTCCCTGGACAGAAGCAACTGCCAGTTTCTGGAAGAAATGGGGCAGAGACACTTCCAGCCTGTGGACAGTAAGAAGAAAGTAGAAGAAGAAACCAGTCTGCGACTCATCAGACCATGAGTTTGTGGCCCAGCAGGGCACCTTCTAGACTGTGTTTAGGCTTTGGGTTGGTGGCAGCAACAAAAAAAAAGATTTGCTCTGCAGAGTGTTTGTCCTTCTTCTGTCCCAGGATGTTTTGCAAAATAAGTGCTGCTGGGAAACTTCCTGGTGCCATCACTGACCTTCCTCTCCCAGTACAGTGGAGGGAATGTCAGAAATTAATGCTGGAGTGCTAAAATAGGTGAGATGGATGTCATACAGCAATCATGTTTTATATCCTTGGCACCATCTTTCTTGACAACAAGTTTCTCCCTTAGGAACCACTCCAGGACTGCTTTGTCCTGGAAGTCTGTGCTGGAAGGGACCCCTGAGGGTCACAGCAGGTTTGTTACCAACACTAGACCATGTCTGTGCTTCTGGGTCTGGAATCAGAGAACATCCTCAGTTGGAAGGGACCCACAAGGATCACTGAAGTCCAACCATCCTAGGGAACAATTTTCCCAGTGTCCAACCTGAGCTGTGACAATTATCCCTTGCACTGTTGTCAAAGAAATTGGCTGCATTGTCTTTTGAGCTCCTTTTCAAGCAAAGATTGCTCTCAGACCCCGCCTGGCCTCCTGCTCTTTTCCAGGCCAAACTATCTCAGCTTCCTCACTCTGTCCTCACAGCTCATGTGTCCTTGTCCTGATCTGTGGGGCTTTTCTTGATCAGCTGAAAGGTTTAGTTAGACCCTTCCAAGGGCACTCTAACACCCATGGACGGAGCAGTTTGTACTCTCCATCTCAGCACTGCTTCAGGCAGAGGTATAGAAATGTGTCAGTGCTGCTGCAGGAGACTCTTCCCTTCTCTGGACCTTCTTTCATTTGACCCTTAAATGGTTCCTTTCATCCTGGACCAGTGAGCATCCCACCAACTGCAGCAGGAAAACCTGCTTGTGTCTTCTGGGGAGTGTCATGACAGGCTGAGCTGGGTTTAGTCTCTGCCACATCCCTGCTGAATAAGAGGAGGTGAAAGGCTGTTGACTCATGTCAGCAATCCTCAGGAACCATCCCTCCCTCTGAAGGGGCAGCTTATTTTAGGGCTCTGCAGAGGATGCAGACACATAGAACCAGGTGCAGGGAGCCCTTCAGAGGCTTTCCAGACACCCTCTATAACCCGCTTTCCCTATTCTGTAGCAATAAATCCCTTCTTCACCTTAAGCACACCCAGGATATGTTTTTTTCCCACGTTTCTCTGATCCCAGTGGCTGCTGCATCACTTGTGGCTTCTCTGGTGCTCTTTCCATCCTCTCCCTGCCTTTACACCTGCCCTCAGCCTATTGCAGCAGTTCAGACAGCAACCACCAGGCTGCTGTATTTCCCTGGAAATATAAGGAAAGGTTCTACATATGTAAAAGCCTGTAAACTGGGACTGCTTGTGAAGGCAGCAAATTTCCCCCTCCCACCTCCCAGTGCTCTGAGCAGCACTCACTGCCTCAGCCTGAGTGACTCTAGGCTGAGCCTAATCAGAAACTGCCTCCATAAGAGGACTTAATGCCTTGTCTGGCTTCAGAAAAGCTTTGGCCCACATCCTGGTCAGAGTTATTGGGAAGGAAATACCACAGAATGGTTCAGGCTGGAAGGGGCCGCAGTGGCTCATCTGACTCCATCTCCATGCTCCACCAGGATCATCCCAGAGCACATGGCACAGCATTGTGTCCGGAGGGTTCTGGAATATCCCCAGTGAGGAGACTCCACCCCCTCTCTGGTCTCTGTGTCACTGCACAGCAATGAAGTTCTTCCTCATGTCCAGGTGGAATTTCCGGGGCATCTGTTCCTGCACCATTGCTGGCCCTCCCAAGCAGAGCCTCTGCCCCCTCTCTTCAGACACTGACACACAGGGATGGGGTCCTCTCTCAGTATCTCCTCTGGAGGCTGAACAGCCCCAGCTCCCTCAGCCTTACCTGGGCACAGAGATGCTCCATCTCTTCAGAGTCTTCATAGGAGACTCATCTTCCAGAAGATCCATCTCCCTTTTGTGGAGCCCAGAACTGAACCTAGCACTGCAGATGTGCCTCCCCAGGGCTGAGCAGAAGGGTAGGATCGCTTCCCTGATCTGCTGGAAATGCTCCTCCTGGTGCTTCCTAGTATTCCATGGGCCTACTTGGCCCCCAGGGACAACCTGGTCTGGGACAGCCTGTTGTCCTCCATGACCCCCAGGTCCTTCTCCACAGAGCTGCTCCCAGGTGGAACCTGGGCTTGTTCCTCCCTATTGGACATGAGACAGTTCTTCCCAGCATCTCCCAATCTGCTGCCAGAAGGTGCATCCAGCTTCTCCTGCTCATTCCATGGGGTTGTCCCATCCAGAGCTTTCCACCTAATACTTACGGGAGTCAGCAGGGAATCCCTGCTGAGCAGCATCTTGGCACACTCCACCTAAATTCAGCACATCTCAAGCAGCACAGTAGACATGAGAAACCTCCAAAGAATTTTCTTGAGCAATAATGATGCTTTTCAGAAGAAACAAACATGAAGCAACTTTGTGATTAAACTTTTCTATGTTAAGCATTTTGAAAAAAAAACAACAGCTCGAGGAAGCAGCATGTGTGAATGTTGCTCCCAGATAAACCAAGGATCTGCTATGAATATGTATCAAAGAGTCTTCATGGTAGAGCTCCATCCTCAAATTGTGTTTGTGGGCTTGTTTGACAAAATAGCCATGGGAAGGCAAAAAAAAAAACAGCCAGAAAATTGATAATGAGCTTTCTCAACTGAGTGTATCCATTGGAGGGAGGAGGGGTGTGATTTCCCTCTCAGAGAAGAGCATTCCCTGGGAAGTTTGATGGGAAACATTCACAGTAAGCAACATTTGGAGCCTTGGAGATTGATGCAGCTGCTGTTTGTAGAAATTTCTTCTTTCCTTGAGAATTCTATGGTTCCATAATCTTACTCTGAAAAGTAGAGGCTCTGGCCCAGCCCCCACAAATATGGGAAATGGGGTTGGGAATTCCTTTCTAAGGGCACTTTCAAAAAGATTTGGGCTCTCTGAAGGGTTTTCAGAGAATGGTGTGGAAATTGACAGCAGGGGAGAGCTTGAAGTGTTCACCTGAAGAAGAGAGGGCTCCAGGGAGACCTTAGAGCCCCTTCCAGTGCCTAAAGGGGCTCCAGAAGAGCTGAAGAGGGACTTTGGACAAGGGATGGAGGGCCAGGACAAGGAAGAGTGGCTTCCTACTGCCAGAGGGCAGGGTTAGATGGGATATTGGGAAGAAATTCTTTCCTGTGAGGGTGCTGAGGCCCTGGCACAGGTTTCCCAGAGAAGCTGTGGCTGCCCCATCCCTGGAAGTGTCCAAGGCCAGGTTGGATGGGGCTTGGGGCAACCTGGGATAGTGGAAGGTGTCCCTGCCCATGGCAGGTGGGTGGGATTGATGCCTTGAGTTTTCTTATTATATTTTGGGGGATTTTAGTCTGACTATATTGTCTTACTCAAAGCTTTCTTGTGAGGTCTTTCTCATGAGTTTCAGAGTGATGTTTACATTCCTTCTGAAGATAACAAGGGTAGCAAGACAAACTAGAGGCTCAGAACTCCTGGAGAAGCTCCAGCGGGGGCAGGGGGGGTGGGCAGATCCAGGGCTGGGCTTAGGAAATTAGAAGGGTTTTGGTTGGATACACCGAGGACATAGGGCTTAGACAAACTCTGGTTGGATATTCTAAGGAGCCTAGTGTTTTGAAGATTATAAATGTAAACTGATGATTGCTTTTGTTCTCTTTGGAACCTTGGGAAAAAATCCCATTAAAGTACTGTTCCTTTTCTTTCACCTCTATTAATTTGTTTGGCAGTTTTTAGTCTCCCTGATTTTAAGCATCAGGATGAGATGGGCTTTTAGGTCCCTCCCAAACCAACCTATTCCATGATTCTATGATATTCCAACACTTAACTGCAATTTCCAGGATCATCCTGACTATTGCATTGGCCCGGAGGGCTGGGAAGCCCTATGTGTTCCCTGGACTTCCCTGAGGATCCTGCTGGTAACACCTTTTGGAGGAAACACACAGAAATGTCGTAAAGCTGATCCATTTCCAAGAAATTTTCTCCCCAAATTGGTGTCCCAGGATGGCTTCCCAGGGCTCCCTGGGGTCTGTGCTCCTGCAGGGACTGGAATGGGTTCCATGAGGCACCCATGGATAACACAGGGTAACAACTCTCCCCAAAAATCACAACCCTGAATTCCAGTGGCTGAAGCCTTCTTTGACCCTTATATCCATCCCTTAAAGTGGCCCTTGATTGATTCCCCAGTTCTGCCTTTGTCCTGCTTCCCATTCCTTCTGCATATGTAAAAACCCAGTTGGTTTCCAGCAGGTTTAATGTTTTTCCCTGATGTTTACACCTAAACTAGGGCAGTTGTTTTATCCCTAAGCTGGCTCTTGCTCTCTATGTAGGCTAATAAGGTTTTCCTTCATTATTTAGAGAAGGTTTTGTTTGTTTGTTTGCACTTCTCCAAGAAATTTAACATCATAAAATGCTACCAGGAGCAAAGAAAAAAAGGAAGTTTGTAAATTTTATGTTTCTTAGGTGAAAAAGACAGCAGCAACAACAACAAAATCAATACAAGAAAATTATGTTCCCAAGTAAAACATCAGAATTAAATCCTCAGGAAGCCCCTTGGTCACTCTGAGAAGCAAAAGTAAGGTTTGACATTATTTCAAAATACTCTCTGACATTTGAAAGTCAGAAAATTTGAACACTTCAGCCACTATATTTTGTTTAAATGTGCACTGTGAGGCACAGGATAAACCTCTGCTTATGAGCCTGAACACTGCAAACCCCTTGTAGTAAGGCTGGGGAATAAAAAGCAACATGTAACACTAATAATCATAAATGATATTCCTGTTCTTACTACTGTTCCATTATCAAATAGGAAGAAGGGAGCTGAGGTTAAGTGTGATGAATAAATATTCCAAGTCTGGCTGTGGCTGAGGAAGGCTAAAGATGGTTATCAGGAGCAGTAGCTCCCAGGCTAACAAATAATCCAAGAAAGATTAAACAAATGTATCAGGACCAAAAGTAGGTCTGGCACCCACCCAAATCCTTCAGCAGGCAGGGGAATGGAATGAGCAGGGATGGAGCAAAACAAGCTCCAGCATGAAAGGAGTGCTGTGTTTGGGAGTGGATGGAAGGGGCTCTCACACTGCAGGGTCTGCCACCTAGGGATGGGATCAAACAGCAGCAAATCAAGGGAAGACATTAAATCCTGAGGGCGCAGGTCACCTGCACCATGAGCTGATAAGATCTGACTGAGGCACTGCTGATGTTAAGTTTAATTTTAATGAGTTGGTATTAATTTTAATAAGCCTTTGGCCAGGGGGATGCTCCAGGAGATGAACTTCTCCAGCAGTATTGGGGAAAGCTGGATGGGATGGCTTGGGAGGACATGACATGGCATGGCCCTGCTGCGAGGGAAATAATGGGACTGTTGTTACATGTTCACCAGCAGCCAAGTCATAAAATAACCCCTCTAGTTCATTTTACAGCAGTGGCAGTTCATGCTGGTTTAGATTGCACACCTTGAAAGAGCTGTGTAGGGATTCAGGAGCAAACTCTGCTCCTCTGTCATGGGTAAGATGATGGGAAATCCAGGATGGCAGCACTGGCCTCCTTCTCCTTGCCTACACCAGGATGCAAACTCTGAGTCCCCGTGGGCAGCCTCAGAGTTTCTCTTAATCTGCTGCTCTTAGATTATTAATATTCATTATCAAAATCATCCCTTTCCTTCTCGGGAAATGGAAAGCTCAAATAAAATTTATTAATGTACCCTTTTTCCTGCAAATATTGCAGAAACTGATTTCCCAGTTCAGCCAAAACACATTCCCTGCCACAGAGCTTTCAGCCCTGACGAATCTGCCAGCTCCTGCAAAGCAGCTTCTGCCTGGAATGGTGAGACCTCCACTAGGATAATCTCACTTTCCCAGTGTCCTGCTGTTGCCACCTGGAGACTGTTACAGCAGAGGATGCACATAGAGAAAATCTCCGGGATCAATGTGACACCTCAGACCTCAGAAACACAGACTGAAAGCTCAGGATGCTCTGGGAAGAGGGTGATGGGCACAAGTGGAAGAGCTTGTGGGGATGTGTCACAGTTACAGGGGCTGGGACTGGTTTATCACTATGAGAGTATAACCAAATCTGTATATTCTCTATGTCATTCCTGATGGGCTGTTCATGATAAATCATTTGGTAACAGCTGCCCAGAGCACACTTCATACCCCAGGCCACAATAGATAAGGACAGAGATGGGGAGACATTAACACCTTCACACCCAGCAGGAGGGTCCTCCCTGTTAATGGGCCCAGTGCACTGACACAATAGGCAGTTAAAACAGCCTATTTGGATCACTAAAGGATCCAAAGTATCCCAGGACTCACAGAGATAAAACAACCATCGTGAAACTCCCATGCCCTGGGGGAGGTGTGGGGGATATCTAATCCTTGGAGTTTGAGATTGGGGCATCACCTCATCGGACCCAGAGGGGGAACAGAACTCCAGCAGGACCTACCACTCTGGAGGAGACTGCTACCATTCCTTCAACAGAACTGCAGTCTTCAACTGGACTGTCATCCCAACTACCAGGTTTTTCCTTTCCTCCTGCTCTGCACCCAGGGGCACTGAGCAGTGCTCAGCACAGGAGCTCATGAGCACTGTGCTGTTCCTGTCCCAGGGGGGCTGAGTTGTACTTTGTTCTTGTGGGTCAAAGCAGTTTTGTTATCTTGTGTCACTGTATGTATTGTGATCTTTTTAGTAAAATTGTAGCTCTGACTTGTGGTCTCTCCAA
>WEIV01026447.1:100730-123574 GCA_013390005.1 Calyptomena viridis | reverse complement strand
TGCCCACTGCCCTGGGAAGCCTGTTCAGTGCCCAACCACCTTCTGGGTGAAAAACATTTTCCTATTATCCAACCTAACGCTCCCCTGGCATAGTTCCATCCATTCCATGGGTCCTGTCCCTGTCACACAGAGCAGAGATGGAGCTGCCCCTTGGGAGGATGTCAGAGACCCAGAGACCCAGATGAGGTGTGATCTCAGTCTCCTCTTCTCCAGCTAAACCATCAGGTGACCTCAGCCAGGAACTTAATTACTCTTCATCTTGTTAAGACTCAGTGCAGCCACTTCTATATCTGAAATAAGATATTATGAAAGTCATAGTATCATGGAATCCCACAATGGTTTGGGTTGGAAGGGACCTTAAAGCCCATCTCATCCCACTGCCTGCCATGGACAGGGACACCTTCCACTATTCCAGGTTGCTCCAAGCCCCATCCAACCTGTCCAACTTCCAGAGATGGGGCAGCCACAGCTTCTCTGGGCAAAATGTGCCAGGCCTCACAGGGAAGAATTTCTTCCCAATATTTAAGGTGAACTGGTATTAGAGCATAGGCTGAAGAGAGAGGTTTTCCCTGGATAACAGCCACTGGACTGTAGGATGCTCAACCCTGCAAAGCCTGGCCCAAGCCAAGCCAGATCAAAGTGCAGCTGAACCCTGTACAGGAGTAAGGCACTGTCTCACTGAAGGAGAAAGCTAAGAGGAAATCAAATTCCAAGCACTGGAATGCACTTAATCCTTGGCCCATGAACTTTCCTGTGCTTTCTGATGAATGGAGAGTGTGTCCCAATCCCCTGAGCAGGTGCAAAGCAGGATGTGCAGCCCATAGTTCACAACTTCACAGGCAGCACTTCCACCACTTTCAGCTCTTAAAAGCAATTGACTGGAAAACACTTTAGAAGCTTCTGCCTTTCACTCGGCCCTGTCACAGCCAGGAAGAGAGAGCAACAGGGACAGCTCTGGAAGACCAGGAAGAATGGGAGAACAGGCACTTTGAATAAACTATAAAAGACATTCAGAGCTGAGCTGAACTTAGGTATGAGCAGAGAACTTGCATGTCCTCAAATCTTGAGGGAAAAGTGAAGGCTGGGCAGAGGACCTGAAAAAGACATAAAGCAAGATAATTAATGGTAAATCTGAGATTATAGGGACAAGGGCGGTTTAGCTCAGGTGAGGCAGGTTATGAACTTGCAAAGCTCTCACAGCACTGTGGTTCCAGCCTCACTGGACAAAGCTGCTCTACAGCAACCCAGG
The DNA here is from genome assembly GCA_013390005.1 of Calyptomena viridis. Lineage (NCBI taxonomy): Eukaryota > Metazoa > Chordata > Aves > Passeriformes > Eurylaimidae > Calyptomena > Calyptomena viridis. Next base: position 122,325 of record WEIV01026447.1, on the reverse strand, counting down.
GATAATGTGATGCTTCTCCAATGAAAGCAGCAAGTCTTTGCAAAGCTAAGTTTGTGTAGGTTCAGGATATAGTAGTTGGAGTCTTCCTGCCAACTCCTCCCTTTGGGTGCTAAACTCTCATTATTAGCACTTACCTACCATTCTCCTTTGAGTGGCAATCTACTGAATTTTGGCCACATGATATGCCCTCAGCTCACACATCCAGCCCAGAGGTGTAGTGGGTGCTGACATGCTGTGAACTCAGCTCCTGGCATTTGGTGGTGACATAATTCCCAAATAATGTGTAAAATAAGCACCAGAAGTCTCAGTCAGATGGAGATGCTTAAGCCAGCTCTGAGGAGTAAATTCTAAGTGAGCTATTCTGTGAGATGTCAGCACAAGTCAGAAATAGTTCAGCAGGGTGCTCCAGTTTTGCTTCTGACATCACAGTACAGCTTCCAGTTCTGGGTTTAAGGCACTGTGCCCCAACATTCTGAGATTTTTAACCCTATTTTGAGCCATTTATCTGGTCTGTAGAGGCCTTGCAGGTCTGTAATCTTGGCAGTGAATGTATAGAGAAAAGAATTTGGAAGGGAATATGCAGCTGTTCCCAAAGTACTACCCACCTGGAGAAAAGGATTCTCTGCAAAAGGCTACTGTTGTCAGGGAATGTCTTAGTCCTTCCTGGATCCAATCCCGGTTCCGCTCAGTTATGGAAATCAAGCAGCACAGGGGGTGTCAGCTGGTGCCATAAGGGGCTGAGACAACCCTGCTGATGAGCCAAAGGGAAAATGCTGCTTCCTGCAGCTTGGCTGGGAGCAGAACAAAGTGTACCCAAGCATTCACCCTGAAAAGTGACAGGTTGGACTATCACTGCTGTAGAACCAGGAAATCTAGAGACAAACAAGAACAGAGCAGAGAAAGTGACACCTGGAAGGTCAGGATAGAGCCTGGGGAGATGGAACTGTGAGGGGAGAGGACTTCCATTAGAGGAGAAAAGGGATAAGAGCTGAAAGGCTGTTAGAGGGATTTACAGCTCTATTTTTTCCCAGTGATTAACACCCTCTCCCCTTGGCTGCCTGCAGCTCCTCCTCAGTACAACACAGCCCATAGCAAAGGCTCTTGCACAGACCATTATCTCATCCATCCAGAGGCTGGAGAGTATCTGGAGAGTCCGATATTCCTGGAGTTCCTCTCCCCCAAAAGAACTTTATGTAAACGGTCCCAAGGAACCACTTTCCCTGCAGATTCCTCCTGATATTAAGATGACATTGGGCGAGTGCTAATGAAGAGGAGGGAAACTGCTGCTGATGATGCCAAACAAGACAATTCAGGGACTACGGGCAAAGGAAAAATACTGCAATATTCTTCTGGGCTCACTCAAACCTGTTCATTCAAACAAAGGAATAATATTTTTTCTTTTCTATTCAAGGTCTTTAAAATAAAGGTTTCAGTAACAGGGAAAATCTGTGTCAATTTTAAACAATAAAAACCTGTCATTTAGAAAGAAAGAAGCCTTAGTGCTGTCACACGGGGAATATCAAAATGGAGCATTTTCTCATTTCCAAACCAAAACATTTCCTTCTACAAAATGTGAAAATGAGGTGTTTTGACACGTTCAAAAAAATCTTTTACTACCTCCTTGGCTGAAAGAATTTGGCAAACTCAGTCGGCATCTATGTGGAAAACTTTCAGTCACTGAAACTTCCAGCTTGTGGATAATTGTGTTCAGTTCAGAGCACGACTTGGATCTAGCAGCTTTGGAGATTGTGGTAACTGGAGCACCAGAGGGATATCCATGTACTGACTCACTGGAAAACCACATTCTGCTCCAAAATACCTGTAAGTCATTGGGTCATAACTGGGAGGAGGAGGCAGAGGTGTAAATGCTTCCTCTGACAGCAGAGATCATGGAATGGTTTGGGTGGGAAGGGACCTTAAAGGTCATCCAGTTCCACACCCTGCCATGGGCAGGGACACCTTCCACTATCCCAGGATGCCCCAAGCCCCATCCAACCTGGCCTTGGACACTTCCAGGGATGGGGCAGCCACAGCTTCTCTGGGAAACCTGTGCCAGGGCCTCAGCACCCTCACATATTTCTTCCCAATATCCCATCTAACCCTGCCCTCTGGCAGTAGGAAGCCACTCTTCCTTGTCCTGGCCCTCCATCCCTTGTCCAAAGTCCCTCTCCAGCTCTCCTGGAGCCCCTTTAGGCACTGGAAGGGGCTCTAAGGTCTCCCTGGAGCCTTCTCTTCTCCAGGTGAACACCACCAGCTCTCTCAGCCTGTCTCCAGAGCAGAGGGGCTGCAGCCCTTGGAGCATCTCTGTGGTCTCCTCTGGACTCCCTCCAGCAGCTCTGTCCTTCCTGTGCTGGGCCTTCAGAGCTGGAGGCAGCTCTGCAGGTGGGGTCTCACCTGAGGGAGCAGAGGGGCAGATTTCCCCTCTTACTCCATCCCCCCACGGTCAGATGGTCCTACCTCTGTGCTCAGATCCAGGCCCAGGCCCTGCAGGTGCCATCGGTCCCTTATGAGTAAGATATTAAATCGCAATTGTTCCTTAATTATTCTGAATTGTGATAACAGGACAGTGAATTAGCACACAGGAAAACATGTAATTCTGATGAGGAGGCCCTGGTTAACACACAAGCTACGAAATGTCAAGACACATTTTTAGCACTGAATGGAATTAATTTGCCAGTGTTCCCTTGTTAAATGTCAGGCCCTTATGACTTGTATACATTAAACAATTCAGAAATTGGAAAGCACTTGTGTAATCAAGTTAAGCGTGAGATGGGCATATTTCTTTCAACTAAACAAACCTGAAACTTTCATTTTCCAATTAATATTTCATTTTATAACAGCCACCACATTAATTCTTAATTAAATGCTTATTTGAGACACTCTGCTGATTACTGTGAACTAATGAGGAACAATATGAATTGTTTATCCAGCTTCTAGTTATTTTCCTTCATAAAAAGGAATGATATTTGGATGAGTTCTTTCATGTCTTGCTGTGCCCTAAAGTGACTTCCCCATAGAAAAACTTCCATAGGAACAGCCCCAGCTTCAAATAAAAGAGTATTCATTCAATGGGGTGCAGACAGGACACACAAAACAGAGAGAAAATAAAGGTAAATCCCAACAGCTGACCATGATTTCATGACAGTGAGAACCTGAAAGGATCAAAACCCTTAATACGACCTCAAATACAGACAAAAAAAAAAAAAGTCAGCATCACTCACATTTCCAGTGACACAAATGTAATGTCAGTGAGGATGGACAGAAATGCAAAAGTCTTGAGGTATGTGTCCAGGGAAAGGAACAGAGCTGGGGAACAGGCTGGAGCACCAGAAGCAGCTGAAGGAGCTGAGAGGGCTCCTGGAGAAAAGGAGGCTCAGGGGGGACCTTCTGGCTCTCCCCAACTCCCTGGCAGGAGGGCGGAGTCAGGGTCTGTTCCCAGGGAACAAGGGACAGGATGAGAGGAAACGGCCTCAAGTTGCACCAAGGGAGGTTCAGGTTGGATATCAGGGAAAATTCCTTCACTGAAAGAGTTGTCAGGCGTTGGAACTCTCTACCAAGGACAGTGGTGGAGTCCCCATCCCTGGAAGTGTTCTCAAAACATGTAGATGTGGCGCCTGAGGATGTGGGTCAGTGTGACCATGGCAGTGCCAGGGGAACAGTTGGAGTCAAAGGACTTCGAGTTCTTTTCTGACTGAAATTATTCTATAGTTGATTGTATGATAATAAATTACAGAATCATAGAGTGGTTTGGGTTGGAAGGGACTTTAAATATCATGACAAAAATGTGCAGGCAGGTGACCAGGAAAGGCTGTTGTGATCATGGCTGATCTGCTTGATCCAGACAACCACAGGCCAGAGACTTCCTAAACTAAACTTACATCTTCCTAGCTAATCCTTCAAAAAAAAAAATCTGCATCAGGAACTTCTCTAAACACCTTTTCAACCCAGAAACAGAGGTGATAAAGTGATTTAGCCCTTGTTTGGTGCCTATGCTGTGTCACCTCTCACCTACACCTGAGCCTCTCCCAGCATTTTGGAGGCAGGGGAGCATAGCCTCACCCAAGAGCTTTGGATCTGCCAGGGACTCTGATTTTTTCCTAAGAAACCTGAGAGCATTTTCATGCCACTGTCCCACTGCAGATCATCCACACCCTGTGGCTCTGTGAGTATAGTGAGCGCTGGTTTCATCCAAATTTACAACAGCATTTTTTGTCCATGAATTTATTCAGGCATTTTATCACTAATCCTTCAGAACTGAGAGCTCTTCCCTGAGTTTTCACCTGCAACTCTAGGTTTGATTGCCTTAGAGGCAGTTTGGAAGTTCGAAAACCAGATGTTTTTGAAAAATTTTGGAAGTTTGAAAACCAGTTGTTAGGAAAATGTCAAAAATTCCCTTGTGAAAAAGCAAAAAGGCACAAGGTCAAGACTGGATTTCGGGAAACTCTCCTGGCAATTTCACTTCCTCATGAAAGCTCATCATGTCTTAAACACTCAGTAACTCACAAGAGGCACCCCACCTTCCTCGGGACAGATTATTTTTCTTAGGGTTTGTAGGCGAAGTGACTTTACTAGAGATTTTTGGGAAGACAAATAAATGAGCGGGATTTATCAGCTCTGAACTTCTATATTATTAACATTTTAACTCCTCTATTAATTCCTATTTTTCACCTACTAACTCCCTCAAATATCTCTCATATTTTCACAGTAGGATTTCTCTTATTTCTATATAAACACTCTTTTTGATCAGTTTTACCAGTATGTGATCAAGTCTGTATTTCTCCAGATGCTCTGGAGTTTCCTTTCAGAGCTGGTTCCTCATTTGTTGTCTTTCATTGCTGTAATATTGGGATTGATTTAAGCAACACTTCGCACAACCAATCGAGGAGTTCAGCAATTTCATCTCTGAATTCCTTTAAACCTCTTGGGTGATTGCCATCTGTTCCTGCTCATTTCCTCCTGTTCCTTTTATCATTTCTTTAAAAACCTCCTCCTCAGGATCCAACGCTTGGTCAGATTCAAAAAGAGACTTCCCCAAGTTCCTCATGGCAAAGCAATAACCTTTCTTCTCTTCTGGGACCTTTATCTTCCTGGAGATCTCCTTTCAAGCCTCCATAATTCCCCAATTTTCTGCCAGGCCTCCTTATAATGTATTTGAAAAAATATCTTTTATTTTAAGCTTTAGTTCCTCAGCAGATTTTCAGTTTCTCAGAAGCTTGTTCAGCTGACAATTATAGTTTCATATTTAAGTCATGAGAGCTCTTCTCTATTTTGCTTTTTTTGGAAATCACTTCTCTTGTAAAATAATTCCTATTTAACTCTAGTAATTCCCTTTACCCTGTGGTTTAACCAGTGCTCCCTATTTTAGGACTGTTTAGGTATTTTTCAGTGGATGATATGCCCTTACTGCTGACCCTGGATCTAAATAGGTTTATGTCCCCCTAAAGTACTTTACCCTTTTTGCTGCTCCCTTTACTTTTTTCTACCAAGACTTCTCATTTTTCTGTCATTACTTCTTCATGCCCTTTTAAAGCAGGACTTTATTAAAGGGGATTTGCACTTGTGGCTCTTTCACTCCCGCAAAGCTGTACAAATACAAGTGTCTAATGATGATCATTACAGAGTCACTCTTTGATGACTGCACCTGGAACATTATTGTTTCAATACTCAGGATTAAATAAAGAATTCCTTCTTTTCTGATGGGATCTCTGAGCATTTGCTCCAAGAAAATCTCATTTGGAGTGGCTAAAAATTAGTTTCTCTGCCTCAGCTCATGGTAATGTCTTATATCTCCATGCAGATGTAATGAAAGGCTCTCATTCTATCGTGTTTATTCCTCCCATGTCTTTACTCTCCCTGTGTTTCAATGAACTTCAGTCTATGCAGAAACTTCAAAGCTTTCATTTATTGCATTATGCTGTAAGTATTCCTGGTGATTAAATGGCCTGTGCAGCATTTCTGCTCCTCTCTGCTCTTACTGTTCCTTGGGGAATCTGTGCTGTGTTCAAGCTCCACCTGCACCGACTCCCTGTTTACTTCCTGGACATCAACAAAGACATTAAACAAGGAGAAATTACTTCAAGTTGCACCAGGGGATGTACAGGTTAAACATTAGGAAAAAATTCTTCACTGAAAGAGTGGTCAAACATTGGCACACGCTGCCCAGGGCACTGTGGACTCAACACCCCTGGAGGTGTTTAAAAATGAACAGAGGTGGCACTTTGTGATGTGGTTTAGTGGGTCTTGGGGGTGTTGATAAAAGGTTTGATTGTTGATCTTGGAGGTCTATTCTAACCTTAACGATTCCCTGATCATCAAGGCAAAATTCACCACTTGGCACTGTTCATGGGGATTTCTCTTCTGTGGAATTGTGCTTGAATAAAGTAGCAAAGCCATGAACAACAAGAAGTGATTGAGGCCAGAATTTATCACCCCAAAATAGTGTTTATGAACTATTCTCACTCCTCTTCACAGCTGTGAAGCTTCAGATTTCTTCCCCAAAAAGCTCCATCAGCAAAACCCACCGTTTCTTCTGGTGAGACCTGAGCTCTGCAGTGGGACATGGCCTTGAAAGGTGCCACATGTTAATCCAGCAGCACATCAGGTTGTACTGCTGAGACACCTTCTAGGCTCTGAAAAAATCCTGATCCCACCCAATTTCATGTTCAATTCCCTTTGCACAGCAGATTCTGTACTCCTCAGAATCTGCTGAGTTGCAAGGGACCCACAGGGATCATCCAGTCCAACTCCTGACCCTGCACAGGAACATCCCCAAGAGTCACCCCATGGGCCTGAGAGGATCATCTCAACCCTTCTGGAGCAATGGCAGCCTTAGGGCTGTTCCCACTGCCCTAGGGAGCCTCTTCAGTGCCCAACCACCCTCTGGTTGGGGAAAGAAGAACCTTTCCCTGAGATCCAACCAAAGCCTGCCCTGACACAGCTCCAGGCCATTCCCTGGGCTCCTGTCTCTAGTCCCCACAGAGCAGAGATCAGGGCCTGCCCCTTGTCTGCCCCTCCCCAGGGAGTTGTCACTGCAATGAGGTCTCCCCTCAGTCTCCTCTTCTCCATCTGAACACACCAAGTGCCCTCAGCTGCTCCTCACACCCTTCCTTTCAAGGCCTTTTTCCATTCCCTCTTTCATTCCCTCTTTTGGACACTCCCTAATGGCTTGGTATCTCCCTTATATTGCTTTGCCTGTGGACAACCCTGGCTGTGGTCCTGCTTCCACAGTGTTGCATGTGGGGGACTGTTTGGAGCTTGTCAGGTGCGCTGGATTATTTTTTCATCTTTACTAAGATTCTCAACTCTTCTGCCTGTAGATGGTGTCTCTTGTCAACCACTCCTGTTCTATAATCAGGGCAGGAGCAGCAGTTAAGGAAAAAACAATCTCAAATTGGGTAAATCATCTGTGAGAGCTTAAGCAACAGCTGTAGCTCCATCCCAATTACCAGTTTTAGGTATTCAGCCTCTATTCTGGGGGTTAAGCTGCAGGCAAGAGTGCACAAGGGTATGAAAAATCCCTCTTCTTCCCAGTGTGGGTAGAGAGAACAGGGAGCAGGTCCTGGAGACCAACAGGAAGAGTCAACCAGGAGCATCCTAAATGGGCTGAGCAGCGACATCCAGGAGCAGCCCAAGCTGTGCTTATGCACCACAACGTACCTTGGTTTTAACAGCAGAGAACAGCAAAGATGAAAGAGAACAACAAATATGGGAATGTATGTGAGAAAATCAGGAAAAATTGGCTTTTGCCAGCCCTCCCCAGCACCCCCCAGGTCCTCCTGCAAGGCCAAATAACTTAGAGAGGACACAACTCTTGCAGGGAGAGCTCAGGGTCAGCAACCAGCTCCTCCTCAAATGGAATTCTTTGTGCTCTCTGACCATCTGGAAGCTCCTGCAGATCCACTCCTGGAGAACAAACTCAGCTGAGGCAGAAATTTTCTTTCAAGACAGATATTCAATGAAGATTTTCACAGAAAGAGAAATTTTCCCCCTCCAAGTCTCCAATTTCAGTGACCTTTTTGTCAGCGTTTCTTTTTAAGCCTCAGAATGTTCTATTTGGCATTTTTGGGGATCTAAAAGTTTTCAGACAGTCCAAGAGGCTTTGGAAAAATATTTGGGAAATCTAAATTTAGTAGCTTGTATTGTTTCTGTCAGAAATTTTCATAGAAAGAAGCAGCAGCTCCCAAGTATCTCCATGTAGACGCAGTAACAATCCTGTTTAATCCTGTCAATAAAAGAGCACATTAAACTTTGCAGCTGATCCTGATTCCCTCTGAAGGTCCAGGAGTCTCCCTCCACCTCAGTAATGGATTCAGGCTCCTTATTTATGATAATGCCAGCAGTGAGATCAGACACAGCTTCATTCCCCTTCCACAGGTACCAGGCAACTTGTTTCTGAAAATCTGCAAACAGTTTCATCATTCCTTACTCCTGGGTGTAAGAAGGGAGCAGGCAAAATTATGTGTCATGGAAAATTTCTGACCATCCAAAATCACAATTAATATATTTTGGGAGCCTATGCATCGGCTGTTCTGCAGCAGGACCAACACTGGGTTGATGTTGTGACATGTGACATGGATTTGCTTCCTGACATGTTGCTCCAGACCTTTTCCAAGTACAGGAAAAGCCACTTGCCACTCATGAAAATCAACATTTAGATCAGCAAAGAATTGCTTTGGCCAAAGGGAAAGGGGGAGACAGAGATTTATGTCAGTTCCCAGCTGGTGTTTCACCCTCCTAAAGAGATTTTTCATAGCTATGAGTTAAGTAATTCCTATATTCCCTTTAGGTTCTGCTCACCTTAAAGAAATATTAAATAAGAAATGAGATTTGGGTGAGATGGATCGATTCTCACTGTTCCTGCAGCCAGGCAGGGATTTTGACAAGCAGCTCAGCTCTATTTGCATGGACAGGACTGTGCAGGTGGGGGCACTCTGGCCAATTCCATCCCAGTCCCGCAAGACCGAGGGTGAAGAAACCTCTCCAATATCCATATTTTACCTGACTTGAATCAGAAGGAGAGAGGCACAGCCCAGTCACAGGGTTTATCAGTGGAGCAGTGGAAAAACAGCACCCAGCTGGTCCAGGGAATATTGATTTGTTCCTAATCGAGCCCAGGATGTGTTGGATGGTAATTTCCGTCCAAGGTGTGTGATTCCGTAAACTGCAGCTGGGAATTGTCTACTGGAGCATGTGATCTATGTACAGGGCAGCTTGGAAGGGAGATTGCTAGCAGGAGAGGGGTTTGCTCTGATCCTGACCCTCAGGAAAGGCTTAGCTATTCCCAGGCTGAAGCAGGATGTAAATATACCAAGGCAGAGGATTTTATCCAGGCTGGTTTGTACCTCTCAGTTACACTGTCCTGACACATCTTCCTCATCTCAGCACCACCCAAGGGGCATCCAGCTTGGATACCTCCAAAATTAGCTGAGTTGGTCAGAGCCTGGTGCCAATGACACCAAAGTTGTGGGTTTGAGCCTCATAAGAGCCATTCACTGAAGAGCTGGACTTGATGATTCTTGAGGGTCTCTTCCAACTCAGAATATTCTGTGATACTGTGAAAATGGCACATGGACTGCTGAATTCAGGAGGAAGAGCTGCCCCACACACTGGTCCTGGTGCTCCCATCCATTTCTGCCACAGTAATACAAGCGCAGGGTCCAGGCAGCAAGAGATGTTGCAGAACACTTCTGCCCTATTCACAAAGGTTTCCAACTGAATGCAGACCTGAAGGAATCCACAGCCTCTCCTGGTGCTCCAGCCCCTTCCACAGCACACAAGTCATGAGCATTGGTGAGATCCAGGCAATAAATCAATAAATTACTCCCCTCAAAGCTCTCAGTTTTCCTCCGTGAATACTCAGGATGAAAACTAAGGAACTGGGTCTGAATATTGGGCCGTTCTAAGTATTTACAAAGAAGAACAGACAAACTATTCCCTCTTCTCTCAACCTCTCTTCTCACTTTTATCACTCCTTTTTTTTCTGTACTTCATCTTGGAGTGATGTTCCCTTCTTGTAAAGATGCTGAGAGCTCAGCTGAGGCATCTGAGGATGGAAGTGGGGCCAAGAGGTGCAGGAAGCAAAGAGAAACTGCTGACCTGGCTCACTGTAAGCTGCCAGTTTATGGTTTCTCTGACACAGAGGTAAACATGATGTGCACAAGTGACTGCAGACTTTCAGCACCTGCTAAAGGACAGGAAATATTTATAAGCTGAGAGTGCTTAAAATCCCCCTTGAAAGCCTGTTCTTCATGAAAAGTGACACTGAACCGTCCTGAAGGGCTTCTCAGCTGATGAAGGAGGAAACCTACCTGGGGATGTCCATCAGGGGAATAATTCTGGAGCATCTTTGTAGAGCAAATTTAAACCAGCCAGAAATCACCATTTAAATCATCTTGATTAAGTACAGAGAGGGATATCTGTGAGAAATCCTGAAGGATTTATGTATGGACTCTGTGGGATATCTGAGAGCACAGCTGTACCTTGCTGAGCTTTGCCTCAGGTACAGAAGCCTGATGGAGGAGATAATTCCCAGGGAAAATGGTTTGTCTGAAGGGTCAGGGCCCAACATGTCTCAGGATGAGAAAATTATCTGTGCTCCTGAATAGAACAGGAAATATAGCAATTAAAATACAATATCCTTGTCAAGTAGGAGAAAATCAATGGTTTAAAGGTTTAGATCAGATATTGAGAAGGAATTCTTCCTTGTGAGGTGGGGGACTCTGGCACAGGTTGCCCAGAGAAGCTGTGGCTGCTCTGGAAGTGTCCAAGGGCATGTTGAATGGGGCTTGGAGAAACCTTGGATAGTGGAAGGTGTCCCTGCCCATGACAGGGGATGGAAGTAGATGAGATTTAATGCTCCTTTCCACACAAACCATTCCATGATTCTGTGATTTGATGGTTCTAAGCCATGACTGAGGTGTTTTATTGTGTCCATTGCCTGACACCTCTCTCCAAATCTAGGAATTTCATTCCTGTCTGCACATCGTGTTGGAATCAACTTCCATTTCATGAACAGACTCTGATATGAAGAGTGGTTTCAATTTTTTTGGCACAGAGCAATCACCTCATCTCACAGGAAAGGCTAAACTTGCTTCAGGAGGTCTGAGCACTTCAGACCCATTCATGAGCCCAGGACATCCCTATAACCTGGGATGCACCAGGATCTGGGTGTGGGCAGACAATGCTGGGTGCTCAGGTGATACAGAAAGCAGCTTCTTGGAGATGTTTCCAGGTGATAAGAAGGCGTAACAAGGTTGTCTGGATGTTGCCAGAACATTCTTCTGTTCCAAAAGCAAAAGGAGAGCAAGGATCATGACTGGCAACTCTGCCATTAGCTAAAAAAACCCCAAGAAACACCTTGTTTTTCTGTTATGAGGTGGGGGGAATCCCACATGTTTTATTAAAGTTTATACGACAAATCAAAATGTTCCCTGAGAATGACTGCTTTTCCTGACACATGGGAAGGCTCTTTCTTCAAAGGAAAGGCATTCAAAGAAGAGGTAGGAGAGGTGAGAAGAGAACTGATGGACAGAGGGAAGGACACATCTGGAGCAAAGAGGATTAACTGCAGATATTCAGTCTAGACTCCAAAAGACACCTAAACATTTAAACTGCTGCCCTCAGTTAAGGCCATGTGCTGTGGAGAAGGCATCCAGTGGGTACTGGTGCCTCAGGTTCATAGAACCCCAGAATATACAGAGCTGGAAGGACCCACAATGATCATCCAGTCCAACTTCTGGCCCTGCACAGGAACATCCCTAAGAGTCACTGATGGGCCTGAGAGGATCATCCCAACCCTCCTGGAGCTCTGGCAGCCTTGGGGCTGTGCCCACTGCCCTGGGGGGCCTGTTAAGTCACCCTCTGGGGAAAGAACCTTTTCCTGAGATCCAACCTAAGCCTGCCCTGACACAGCTCCAGGCCATTCCCTGGGCTCCTGTCCGTGGTCTCCACAGAGCAGAGATCAGGGCCTGCCCCTCCTCTGCCCCTCCCCAGGGAGCTGTCACTGCAATGAGGTCTCCCCTCAGTCTCCTCTCCTCCAGCTGAACACACCAAGTGCCCTCAGCTGCTCCTCACACCTTCCCCTCAAAGTCCTTCCTCACCTTCATCCCCTCCATTCCTCTCTAATGGCTCACTATCTTCCATATCTTGTGGTTCCCAAACTACTCCAATATTCCAGGTGAGGCCTCCCCAGGTCAGAGCAGAGCAGGACAATCCCCTCCCTGGATTTTGCCAGGACACGGTTGGCCCTTCTGGCCCCCAGATGTNCCTTCTGGCTGCCAGGGCATTTCTGACTCATGGCCAACTGCACCAGGACCCCCAGGTCCCTTTCCCAGTACTGCTTTTCAGCCTTTCATTCCCAGTCTGTCTGTACATCTGGGGTTGTCCCATCCCAGCTGCAGAATCCAGCATTTGCTCTTGTTGAACTTCCTATGGTGGTGATTCCCCATCCTCTGCTTTTCAAGGTCTCTCTCCAGATCTCCCTGTCTTCGAGGGAGTCAACAACTCCTTCCAGTTGTGGGTCATCTCCAGACTTGCTCAGTGGCCCTTCCAGCCCTGTGTCCAAGTCATTTATTAGGATTTTGAAGAGCACAGGGCCTGAGATGGAGCCCTGTGGAACCCCACTAGTGACAAGTCTGCAATCTGATGTCACCCCAGTCACTGTCATCCTTTGTGCCCAACCCACGAGCCAATTGCTCAGCTATCCCATCATATGTTTATCCATTATGGGCTGAACAGTTTGTCCAGAAGGATCCTGGGAGAGACAGGATGCGGGAGCCAACCGGGGGATTCCTATTCCTCTGATGAACATTAAGGAAAATACCATAGAGCCAAGAAAGACTAATTAGATATTGAATGGTTCTCTCCTATGACTGTGTGAGGAGCTCTCAAACTCTTCAGGAGACAGGCCCCTGTCTGTCACCAGCAAACTTTTCTCAGGCAGTAGAAGGCACCAAGAAGCCTGAGCAGGCATCATTTATTTTGGAGCTGAATGGACAGTCTTGCGAACATCAAAGGCAGGATTCAATATGTTTAAAGTGGGTGGCAGTTTATATTCCTTGCTGAGACAGTGTTTTAGAGAAGTGTAATAATAATAATAATAATAGAAAAGAAACCAGCGGCATTTAATGTGCAGGGGCTGAGTAGTATTTTCAACTTGGTCTCCACTTCTTCAAAGCTCTCAGGCCTGCACAGGTTCTAGAAACTTCCCTGTACTGAGCACTGCAGGTCCAAAGCCCAGGTCCTGCAGGACATTCAGGTTCGGCTTTTATTGAGGTGTCAGTTGGAGTGATGTGTCTTTGCAGGAGATGCCAAGGCTGAGATGGTGATTCTGTGAGTCAGGGCTTGTTAAGTACTTGGTAAGAACCTTCCACTACACCAGCAACCTGGGATAGTGGAAGATGTCCCTACCCATGGCAGGGGGTTGGAATGAGATGAACTTTAAGGTCCCTTCCTTAAACCATTCTGGGATTCTGGGATTCTATTTGGTCCCTCTGGACCTTCTTTGCAGGGCTAGGTGATCAAGCTCACTCTTTTTCTGAGGTTGCCCCAGATAATCAAGCTGTGGAGATGACAAAGGTCTCCCTGTGCTCTCAGCAGTGGATCCAGTGCCCCAGAAAGGCCCTGGAGCATTGAAACATCTCCAGAGCAGCAGACCCTGCTTTATGACAAGACAACCTCCAGGTACAGGGACCAGCCCAGGGAAATAACGGTGGGGTCTCCTCCAGGGTCCCAGCAGTGGGAGAATCAAGGATTCAACACCTGAAGGACAACTTTTAATGCATCAGTTGGGGGGCACAGGAATCTGCACCCAGCATAACATCCCCATTCCCTATGGGATCATCACAGGAGAGAATTTATACTTTTCTCCCCGCACATTATTCAGACTGCAGATCCAACATCTCCATGGATGTATTACTGGAGATTCATGAAGCCAAGAGAGAAGAAAGCAAGAGGAAGGAAGAAGGGCTCTGAATTTTGCTGTGCAGGAGCTCAACCCAGAGGGCTGTGCCTGTGGTTTAGTTTCTGTTCTTCCATTTATTTTTGAGGGGTTTTATTCATACCTAAAGATCATTTAATACAAATTTTGTGTGATAAGAGTGTGTTGGAACCACAGAGGCCACTCTAGGTTCACAGCAGCTCCTGGAAGCCTTCACACTGACTCAGCCTGTAACCATGTAGCGCTTTATCCAAGTACTGATATAATGTGACATAATTAACGAATGTGTGTGCTAAACGAGGAGCATCTGCCACCCCAGTGCTGGCTGTGAGTTCCTGCCTGCCATTAGGAAGTGGCTGGGGCTGTTTCAGAGAAAGCTCTCCCAGTAACAAGAGGGTGGCTTTTCATCCCAACTGTCAAATGACAGTAATTATCCAGTCAGTGTCTCTGGAAGGGGAATTTTAATTTGTCCACATCAGTCCAAAATCAAAAACTGAGGGAGAAGTCAATGAAATGAAATGAAGTCTGGGCTGTGAAGGAATGTTAGAGATGATGGTCTCATCGAGGGAAGACAGAGCATGGGAAGTGTGGAGGAAGTAGTGGAGTCCCCATTCCTGGAGGCACCCACGGAATGTCCAAGGACATGGCATTCAGTGCGCTGCGCTGGGGGACAAGGAGGGGATTGGGCACAGGCTGGACTTGATGCTCTTGGAGATCTTTTCCAACCTCAGTGATTCTGGGATTCTGTGGGTACTAGGATCTGGGGAAGAGGAACATGACAGAATCTTCTGTCCTAGGACTCTTGGCATAGGCCAGGCCTATGCCAAAGGTAATAATAATTTCCTGGTCCTTGCAGAGGTTCTTTGCCCAAATCAAGTGGGCTGTGGAAGAAGCCATTAATTTTCAATTCAAGCCCTGATGAGAAAATTATTAGATGGTGCTCAAAACTGCAAATCACCACTCCACAAAATGCAAAAAAAGAGGGGTTTTTAGAAAGAGGAGTTTTGGATTGTGTTCATAAAGCATGAGGGATCTCAGCATTACCAGCATTAGGAATTGCACTGAAATAAGAGTCTAAAAATTAAAAAATTGGACTAAATTAATTTTGTAGTTCCCTCAGATTGAAGCATTTTTTCTGGGTCAATACTTTCTTCTCATTTTTTTTTTTATGTCAATAAAGCCATATTTCTCATAATACTAAAATGTAGCTCTTTGTTGGAAGATTTTCAGGCAGCTCCACTTACTGCTGCTCACAGAGCCGACCCCTCCCCTCCAATGCTTCCCGACTCAGTTGCTTCCCCTTCTCCCAATGGGAATGTGAAGGTGCTTCACAGAAGAGGTGGGAGCAGCCTCTCCCAAAGCAGATCTGGGTGAGTGCTCAGAAGAAAGCACAGGATTAGGCTTGTCCTTTGTGCAGAGGATCAAAGGACTGGACTGACTGCTGGGAGAAGTCCAGAGCTGTCCTGTTTGGGAGTGGCAGGATGCTCCAGTCCTTCCCATCATGGGAAGATCCTCTGGTCCAACATGCTCTGGGATGAACCCTTGCTGTGTGTCCTCCTTCTCCAGGGACTTTGACCATATTTCATGTTTCTGGCTGAGGGTTCACTGAGTCTCTGCAAGTGTCCTGTATCTTCTGCAACAACACAGTCAGGGCTTCATCTTCCATTGCATTTCCATTTCTCTTCCCATCTACAGGCTCTGAAGTGCTGGCAACCCCCTGGAGCTCTTCCTTTTCCATTTTCTCCTTTATCTCCACATAACTCCACATAACTGGTATTATTACCCTTTAAGGAGTCTCTTCCAAGCTTTCTCTGATCCAACAGAGCACTTTGAGATCTGGAACCTTTTTTTTCCAAGGATCAGATTCATGCAGGAATCTTGAGGAAGGTACCCTTGTGAGGCTCATCCTGAACAGACCTGCTGTCTGAGGGACACTCAGTCCCCCAGATAGTTACTGATAGGTATCACCAGGATCAGACACTCCTGGGTGACACTGGTTGTTCTTCCTCCACCACACTCACCTACCACAGAACCTGAATCACCTCCTGCCAAGTGCTCCATGGGATAAGGACCCCTCTTCTTTCTGGCCTGTCCCGGCAGATGATGAGAGAGAAGCCGTGCTCCGCTGTTTATCCTCCAACACTTCCAGTGTCTCAGTTTATTTGTCCTGTCACCACAGAGAATGAGAAACCCTTTTGAAGCAGCCTTTGCTCCACAGCCGTGAGCAGGACATGAATATATGAGAAAACGAGATTGAACAATCCTTCTCTTCACATCCTCCTAAGGCAAATCAAGCCCTTAGATCCTTCACCAGAATCATTCTTCTCTCTCCATTGATATATTTCATCTCCTCTCATACAGATGCCTCTCCCTACCTTCATTGTGCAGTTTTCCAGGTTTTTCTGTTGTTTTTTGTATAGATCCTCCAGTTTAGGAATTAACAGCCCAAGTGCAAGTCTGGAATGACTTTAACTATGAACAACTCACCATCTAAATGCAGGAGTTAATTCATGGGAATCCATCCACATCCTTTCACTCCACAATCTTAAAGCAGGAGATTCTAAAGGCCAAAGTGCTGGATTCAGGTCCTGGCAAAACAAGAAGATTTTCCAGAATCACTGATCTGCTCCTTGAGGTCATGGAGTAAAGGATTCTCCTGGGTCACCTGCTCTTGTGCAAAGTTCTCCGAATAACTGGGTACTTTTCTAATTTTTAACTGAAATCTCCTCTGCTGCAAAGGAGGCCAACTAGGAAGAAATCCATTCTTGTGAGGGTCGTGAGGCCCTGGCACAGATTGCCCAGAGAAGCTGTGGTTACCCCATTCCTGGAAGTGTCCAAGGTCAGATTGGACAGGGCTTGGAGCAACACAGGATAGTGGAAGGTGTCCCTGCTCATGGTAGGAGGTGGAACAGGATGAGCTTTAAGGTCCCTTCCCAACCCAAACCACTCTATGACTCTACTCAGAGATGAGAGGGAGAGCAATTATTCACTCCTTGCTTCAGAACATGGTGTGACTCCTGGGCATGGGCCTATGCAGGGCCAGGAGTTGGACTGGATGATCCTTGTGGGTCCCTTTCAGCTCAGCATACCCTAGGATTCTGGAATATTTCACACCATCCTCACATGGACAGTTTTCTCTTCCCTAGACCAAACTGGCTGAATTTTCTCCAATCTTCTCGCTATTCCCAATTTCCCAATTTCTCATCATTCTCTTTTCATGTCAGCTCTTTTTTCCTCTGCCTTTCTCACATTCCCATGTGGGGATCACATCCTTGACAAGCCCTGACAACTGAGAGCACAAGCTGTGGGTCAGTGACAAAGTTTGTCTATCCCATTTGTAGGACCCACATCAGTCTCTGCTTTGCTGCTGCCACTTGGGCATTTGATTTCTCCCTGTGTCACTTCTCACTTGCCTTTATTGCATTTCATCTTGTTGGTTTTACAAGGCCTTTTTCATCCCCCCTCGTCCAAGTTTAGCCACAAATCTCACGGTTTTAGTTGCCCCACAACTTTGTTTCGTGGTGCTACTTCAACACTTTTTGTTCTCAGGAGGAGTTGATGCCTCTAACAGTGACAATGTGGGGCTCAGAGGAGAGCAGTCCCCTGCCAACCTGGCAGCTGGAGGCCAGATGGGATACCCTGGGCAATCCAAAATGGAACAGATGTCCACATTTAGGCATTTAGCTGTGTCTGATCAGTTCCATCATCTAAGCTGTTGATAAAAAGATTGAAACAAATAGCTGGCTCTTCAATCCGTGTGAAAATGTGGCTCTATAAAATGTGGTAAATTGTCCAGCTGGAATCATTTGCTGAGGTCAGAAAGCTAAAAAGGAACTAAAAGATTGAGTAGCACCAGGAAATCTGTTCTTTATCTATGACAACAGACAATAAATTTGTATCCCCCTTCTTGCAATGTCAATGAGTAATTTTATTATTTATTACAACTAAAATGGTATCATGTAGATAGATATGTTTGTATGAGTCAAAGAACATGTGATTCTTGATATGGGTTTTGCACATTTTATATTTTTAAAACAGTATTAACATAAATCCCACAAAGTTCTTGTCTATTGTCTGGGTGGGTGTTGGTTTGCTTGAATTATGAGTTCAACAATTTTTCAATGAACTGGGCCCAGGACAAATGCTTGAGAGACTTAAATCTCTTTTTTGAAGAGATTTCTACTATAAAATTCAAAGTCTAATGTTTTTAAATGGTGTCCATGCTTTATGATTTGTCTTCAGTCCTTGGAGGAGAATCCCATGTCAGGTTGTGTCAGAAGCCTCACGAAAGCTGAGGCTTTCAAATCTATCACTTTTTTTGTCCATAGGCCAGTCACCCCATTAAAGAAAGAAATTGAATTACTTTGACATGATTTGTTTTTGACAAGTCAATGTTGGCTGTTTCCCACTGCTTTTATCTTCTGAGTGCTTATAAAGTGATTCTTTAATAATTTGCTCCAGGATTTTTGAGAGTCTGGAAGTCAATCTGATGGGCAGCAATTCCCCAGCTCTTCCCCTCTCCAATGTGACCTGTAGGTTATGGGAAACTCCCCTGTCCTTTGGAAAAAAATACTGCCCATGGCTTTCAAGATGGATGAAAGCCAGAAGTGCTAGAACAAACTCTTGTAGCCTGAGTCTATTTTTTGTGTCCTGCTTGATCCCTCATTTGGGAATGGGGAGCACTGGGCATCAGGGATTTTTCCACTGCTACTGGAGAGCTGTCCCAGGATTCCCTAGGAATTCTGTGCAAGTCTGGGAGCCCCTGGGAGGCTGAGTGAAAGCTGAAGTAGCTGTAAAGCCTCCCAGTCAATTGGCCTTTCCCATTCACGTTGGGGGCTGAAGCCACGTCGGCGATGCCGGAATCTGCGACATTTTGAAAGCAGGAGGGTGGTGTGAAGCAAACAGCATCTGCTGTAAGCATCCACTGACGTCGTGCCAAAGGAATTGTTACTTCCCATCTCTGATTCAATCCCCACCCCAGCCATTTCATAATGGGAATGCCACCCCAGCTGAATCTCTCTGCCCAAAGCAGGAGCTCAGCCCAGGAACACGGATAACATAAAAATTGAGAGAAGGGATTGTCCCACTCTGCTCTAACCAGGAAAGGCCTCACCTGCAATATTGGGGCAGTTTGGGAGCCACAATGTAAGGAAGATCTTGAGCCATTAGAGAGTGTCCAAAGAAGGGAATGAAGGTGGGGAAGGGCCTCGAGGGGAAGGGTGTGAGGAGCAGCTGAGGGCACTTGGTTCAGCTGGAGAAGAGGAGACTGAGGGGAGACCTCATTGCAGTGACAACTCCCTGGGGAGGGGCAGAGGAGGGGCAGGCCCTGATCTCTGCTCTGTGGAGACCAGGGACACGAGCCCAGGGAATGGCCTGGACTTGTGTCAGGGCAGGCTTAGGTTGGATCTCAGGGAAAGGTTCTTCTTTCCCCAACCAGAGGGTGATTGGGCAGTGAAGAGGCTCCTCAGGGCAGTGGGCACAGACCCAAGGCTGCCAGAGCTCCAGGAGGGTTGGGATGATCCTCTCAGTCCCATGGGGTGACTCTTGGGGGTGTTCCTGTGCAGGGGCAGGAGTTGGACTGGATGTTCCTTGTGGATCCCTTCCAACTCTGTATATTCTGGAATTCTGTGACTTTGTGAAGGCAGTTGCTCTGGCACAAGACAATACTCTGCACTCCTAAAGGTGAGATATCCATGAAAAATATTCCACATAGAGCTTCTGTCAGCCCTGCTCTAGGATTCACCAGCCACTGGAAGGGAGTTGATCTGTATCCAGCACATTCTTAATTCAAGGAATTATGCAGGGAAGGAAAGTTTTCTCTCTTCCTCTGTGTTGTTTTCAAGTTACAGGAAGAAACGTGGGAGTTGGCGCAGCCCCCAGGAAGGACTCAGGCTTGGATGAATCACTGGATCTCACCCCACCAGTCCCCAACCCCACACTGGTTCCCAGTGCCAGCACCGAGAGTTACAGAAAGACTCCAGTGATCCTAGGGTGATTCAGATCTGGATTTGATTGTGTTTGATGGGATCTTGGTGCCCTCTGTAGTTGTGTGAGTAAGTTAAATGGGGCATAATGATCCCAAGAACTGCTGGTGGAGCTCTGCTGGCATCCAGGCTTCATCCCATCTCTGCATGGGTTTGGCGTGGTGGTTACAGAGACCAGGATTTCTGTCCATGGGCATCCAGAAGGACCACAAGAATGGTGAGACCCTGCAAGAATCTCTGTGTCCTTCATCTGAGGGGACAGTGAGTGGCATTTTGGGAAGATTTTCCATGTGTCACCTAGTCCAAAGTTCCCCTCTACACACACACAGAGATACAGGAATATTTTATGGCCATATTTCCCTCAGCTCTTTCTTAATAGAGAAAAATAGCAGGTAGAGAACTTGTGCAGTGGCTGGCAGAGATGGCAACTGATGGAGAGATAATGGCGGCTTTATTCTCCATGTGTTTTGCTGTTTAGGAGAGAAAAAAAATGAGCAAGAGCTCGTGGAGAGCCGGTGACATGCTTTTGGATGTCTGATAAAATAGATGCTATCGAATTCCTCCTCAGAAGTTAATTTGCTGCAGCAGCCAATCGAAACAACAAAGCTCAGAGCACCCTTTGGTGAGTTATTTGGTCTCCAGCAAGTACCTCGTGAGCCATAAACAAACCAAACCTTTTTAATTGGAGCTTAGGGTAAGCCTGTGAGCTACAAAGACATTTGACTGGTTCCTGCTGTAATCAAGTTTAGTCATCATTATGCAAAACTAATTAGCAAGTCAGAATCCTTTTTTTGTCATCACTAAAGCATTGCTACATTTAGAAATGAGATCCCCAAGATCTTCCCTTTCCCTGCCCTTTCCTGCTGCTATTCTGGAATTAAAGCTTCTCTTTCCATCACGACAAAGGATGTCATCTTCAGCTCTTTCCTAAAATGTCAAAAACTGAAAAAATACTTGGGTTTCTTTCCCATTTATTCTGCTCTTGGAATTCATTATTGCAGGAAAAATCTGAGAAGTTTTGAGCAGTTTATATGACTTGTGAAAATGCATTTTTACCCCTGCAATCCTTGGCAAGCAGGGTTTCCAATTTGTCAGAAGTGTTTGCTTAATCTTCCTGTTTACAAGGTGGCGTTTGGACAAATGCTGTTTGTTTGTTTGTTTGTTTCCACATTCTCATGAGTCAGAAGCATTGTAAAAACATTTTACAAAGATTAAAAAAAACCCTTCCACAATAAGAAATCCCCTCAGTTCTTGCTCAGTGTGTTTGTCCTGCTGAGCACAGTAGTGGTTCCTTCCCAGGAATCCCAGGAGCACATCCCAGCCTGCAAGTTTCTGGAATCTGCCTCAGTAGCACTGATTCTACTCTTGTCCTGGTGGAGCTGAGCATTTCCCATGGCTAGATCTGTAGATTATTTTGGTCCAGTGTGTCATCCCACAGGAGCTGGGTCCATTGGTTCTACCCCATCTTCCCCACCTTTTACTTTTCAAATTACTCCAAGGTTTGCAAAATTTCCTCCGGGCAGAGGTTCTGTTCCTGGTAGCAGAGACCTCATTTCCATGAAATTAGGGGGGAACTCTAATGAGGAGCTGAGGGAGCTGGGGGGGCTCAACCTTGAGAAAAGGAGGCTCAGGGGGGACCTGCTGGCTCTCGCCAACTCCCTGATCGGAAGGGGGA
>WEIV01026447.1:83745-100722 GCA_013390005.1 Calyptomena viridis | reverse complement strand
AGGTGGAGCCGGGGGGAGTTGGGCTCTGCTCCCAGGGAACAAGGGACAGCATGAGAGGGAACAGCCTCAGGCTGTGCCAGGAAAGGGTCAGGCTGGACATCAGGAGAAATTTCTTCATGGAAATAATGATGAGAATACGCTGATACCATGAGAGGTTCACTCATCAGCCAAGTTTATTACAGACGCAATATCTACATAGTAAATACATGCAGCCGGTCTCAAGCATACAGTAGGTTCTACAGCCTAACCCTAAATAAGCTATCTCTAATACATCTAAGCTTCCTATGTCTAGCCTACCTACCCTGTAACAGACAGTATGTCTATGCCCCTAGACAATATATCCGTGGCCCCAGACATGTCTGTCTGCTTAGACAAGATGTCTGTCTGTGTGACAAGATGTCTGTCTGTGTCTCTACGCAAACAAGCAACTACATAACATGCTATAATGTTTACATTAATCACCCAATGACCTGAAGGTTAACCCTCCTTGTCCAACCACAGACAACAGGTTGTGTCCACGGGACACAGCCTGCCATAGCCTCCTGGACAAATATGCCTCAATCACAAAGGTGCCTTGCTCCTTGCAGCTCACATGGAAAGGGTTGCTAAACATTAGGAGGGGCTGCCCAGGGAGGTGGTGGATTTCCCATCTCTAGAGGTGTCCAAGGACTGTCTGGATGCGGCACTCAGCACTCTGAGCTGGAGGACAAGGTGGGAATTGATCACAGGTTGGACTTGATGACCTTGGAAATCTTTTCCAAATTCAGTGATTCTGGGATTCTCTGTGGTTCCAGACACTGGAACTGATCACAGTGACCATGGAAGAGTGATGCAGGACTCTGGGAATTTCTCCACTCTCGGATTTCTCCACTAATCAGATCCTGTCTCGTGGCCTCAGTCTGAGTTTGTAGCATGAGCATCTTTCTAATCAAAATTTTCTTTTTTTGGGTCGAGAGAGTGAAATAAAAGGCTCACAGAATAATTCAAAGGAATAATTAGAAGGTAACAATTAGAAGGCAATCACTGGAAGTCACCTACACCAAACACTGATCTCCTCAAAGCAAGATCAGCTCTGAGGTCAGACATCAAGCCTGAGGTTTCTCAAGACTTTATCCAGGGATAAAATCTCCAGGGAACCTGCTCCCTTGGCTTGCCTGTCCTCAGCATGAAAAAGTTTCTCTTTGGCCCGGACATAACCAGAGACTCCCAGATCTTGCCTCATATAAGGAACAACAAACAGCATTTTGGAGGGCAGGGCTGGAATTCTGGAGGACCTTAAGAAGTCACAAATGACCTGGAAAATACCTCACAGAATTAAAGCAAGTTGAAGGACGAATGAAAAAGCTGGGAATGATTGGAGGTAAACCTGCAAAGAAAGGCTGAAATAATTGGAGGTATTTAGTCAAGAGAAGACTTAGGGGAAACATAACAGTCTGCAGTTACATAAAAGGTTTCTGTGAAGAGGGAGAGAATAATTTGTTCTGCATGTTCATTCTGCTTAGGAGATTGGGTAATTAAATCACAGCTAGGGAAATTCAGATTAGTTATTAAGAAATGTCTCTCTAATGTAAGGATAGTTAAACATTGCCATAAATTTTTTCAGCATTTGCTATGTAGTTTCTTGCTGGAGGTTTCCAGGAGCAGGATCATTTCTAAAAACACCTTTGTTGGAGGGCACAGTGCTTTCCTTGGATCAGGGGGTGGAAGAGGGGATCCCTTCAGATCTGTTCAGCCCTGTTTTCTCTGAGTCTGTCATGCAGGGAAGTTTGGGTTGGTGAGTTTTTTTCAGAAATGTTTATGCACCAACTACAGCTCTGGAGATCTCAGTACCTTTAACAATTGGGTATTAATTCCCTTCTGAAAACAAGCTGGATGGTCCTAAAACACCTGGAGATTTGAGAGCTCTGACTTGTTTTCGGCAGTCTCCTCTCTGAACACCTAAACCTCTGATCCCAATTTTGGGGAAGATTAAGGCAGTAACTAAACTTTAAGCAAGTAGGGACTCACAGACTAAGAAATCCTGCACCTCTTTAAGGGCTGCATTGTCCCTACACATTTCTCCTCGTGCCTTCCCTGAGATGCAGCCTCCAGTACAATCAGGACTTGGATGAGCCCAACCTGTTGACCCGCTCCCTGACATGGGGTCAAACCCTGCTGGGTTGATTTCCAGTGAACTCCAATCAGCATAATCCAACTGTCTGACAAGGCTCTATATTCTCCACGAAAGAAATCTGTTGGGAAATGTTGTTTCCACTGTAAAAATATATTTAATTTTCTTTTATTTGCTGAACCCCTTCAAACAAATTCATTGCTGCATTTCTCTTGGCACTGGTTGGGCATCTGATCACCATTTTCCTGCCATGAAAGAGTTATTCCAGCATCACTCTGAGAGCCAAGGACAGATGGAATTTGTCTATAATTGTGGAAGAGAAGAAAAGTAACCATTGATGCAGCTCTGCAAAGCAATGAGACTTTCAGGCCCCCTTGCGTGTGGGTGGCTGTGGCAATAACTCCTCATCCTAGATTTGCTTTGGTATCACACAAGATTTGATTCAACTAATTCCTTGTTTTCAGGGAGAACCTCTCAAATAAACAGATTTAGAGTGTACCAAACCCTCCACCTTCAGGCTGGATCCAGACCCAAACCTTTTGCACCTTTAATTGTCTAAAAATAGGCCTGAGAATGGAGCAGTAAATACGTTTCATGTATTTTCCTTTGACTGTGAAATAAATTACCTCAGGCAGGGCTCATCACTCTTCTCTCAGCTCTGCCCAAGGAACAGAACTTTATTCCCAGGATGACTCATGGGGTGGCCAGGCCAGGATTCCACTGGAGATGGGGGAGACTTGGAGTGTTTGGAGACAGATATGGAGTCCAACACATGAAAAAAAAAGGATGACTGGACCAGCAAAGGTCCTTTAGAGCAAAACCTGGCTGAGCTGAAGACAAGAAGCCAAGTTCCACCACCAGCTCTGAGGGAGGTGCACAGTCAGTGTCTGCTGTCTTGGATATAAAAAGGAATCTCATGATTCAGTGTGAAAAGACTCTGAATACAGATTTATCTCCAAATCTGCCCTTATTGCAGCAGGATCCACCAACTCACAAACACCATGAGAGCTGCAGCCTGGTCACCTATTTTAAACTCTGGCTTTCACAGGTTGCCTGGTTCCCAGCATGCCCAGAATGTCAAACTTCAGAGGAGAGACATCTCACTGGGAAAAGAATGGCATGTGTGAGGTTTGCTTATGGTGCATTTTTCAGCCTGCCATTAAACTGATCTATTACTGGAACAAACAATAAAAAACTGATTAAAACTCAGCCCTTCATAAATTAAACATTGTTGTCTCTAGCTGGCAAGGCTGCACTTGGCAGAGAGTTGGAACAATAGAACTTGGGGCAATGTGAGTCTACAGTGTGACAGGCTGGGAGGATTTATTCCTCTTCCTCCCCACATCTCCAAATAAAAAGTACACCAGAAAATTCCTGAATCCTGCTGGGCCAACTGCATTTGGAAAACACCTGTCTCAGGTGAGCTGCTTTTTGAGCAGATAAAGCATTGAACCTCCTGCTCAAAGGTTTGGGGCTTTTTCTGAATGTAGATATTTTAGTTTGGATTATTTGTATTAACTGCAAAGGTTCTACTGGGGGAACACAGTGATAAACTCCTGTGCCTGGTGCGTGGTGTCCTCAGAAACATCCCAGCAGAAGACCCTGGCTCAGCAAGGATTAAATCAGAGCTACTTCCCAGAATCATTTTGTTGGAAGGAAAGAGCTGTGAGAAAGGTATAGTGGTTTAATTCCTGTCCTGATGGGAATATGGTGCTGCATTTGCACTGGGAACATCACAACTCTGCATTTGCATGTAGATGGAACCTCAGAAAGCATTCAATGACTGGGGTCAGCAGAGCCCTGTGTCTCCTTTTGCTCTTCTGTTACTCCCACTCCAGCTCCTACTCTGGGAAGCACCAAAAAGAGGGTGAAGCATTTTCCAGAGCTGCTTTCCATACTTTTTGAGACACCCAGAGGCAGTTCAGTCCAAAGTTCTGGAAGCCACACAGCCCTGCAGTCAGCTGTGATGTTTGTGTGCACAAGGTCTTCCTCTGCAGTGAAGGATTCCCTGAGCTCCAGCATTGCCTTGGAATTGCCAAGAGATTAATTTCCAGCTCAGCCCTTCTGCCTGAGGTTTTTCAAAACCCACTTTTTACTTGCTCAGTTACCTTTCTGTAGGTCCTGCCCACATCTCACACAGACTCCTGCTTGTTCCATCCTCAGGACTTCTGTGGGTTCATCCAGAATCATCATCCCTACTTTTTACTTTTTCCAGGTTTTACTTTTTCAGCTTGTGATACACATAGAAACTTCAAGGCATTGGAGCTGCTGGCAGGACCCGCTGACAGGGTCAGTTGTGAGGAACTTCATCACTTGTTTCTGTCCCTTGGTTTCAAATGATCACAGGGGTGGAAAATTATTTCAGAAGCTCTTTTCCTGAACTATCCAGAGCATGGATTATCCACACCTGCCTTTGATGCATTTGAGGGAGAACAGTTAACCTGGTGCGCACCAGCTCAGTCCAGGGATGTTCAGGTTGAATACCAGGAAAAAAGTCTTACCTGAAAGGGTTGTCAGGCGTTGGAACAGGCTGCCTAGAGCAGAGGTGGAGTCACCATCCATGGAGGAGTACAAGAAATGAGCAGATGTGGCACCTTGTGATATGGGTTAGTGGGTCTGAGGATATTCGGGCAAAGGTTGGACTTCATGGTCTTGGAGGCCTTTTCCAGCCTTAATGATTCCATGATTCTATGGTTCTCTTATTGTCTTTATTTCTTTGTAGGTTGGACTGTACTGACGCCCAGTGTAACCACAAAAATTGGTTCAACATGGGACTTCTCTCCATTTTCAGGGTACAGAACACTCTGTTTCTCTGGGATTGTGGTGAGAAGAACAGAGACACTCAGGGTTCTGTGACTTGCGGATATGGTGGTGGCACCCAAGGAGAAGCTTCTGAGTGGTTTCCAAAATTCCCAGCTTTTGACCTGATGGGATCCTTCCTGACCAACAGACTGACTTGTGAAGGAGGGAGCCACAACAGACAAAGAGGTACCTAAAGGTGTCTGGAACCAAGTTCCTCCATGACATTGAAGAACAGAAGTGTAACTCAGTGGAAATAACCCTGGCATCAGTGGGGAATGGATCTGGGGTTTCTATGTTAAACAGGTTTAAACCCAGAAATGTTCATTATCAGCGTCTCCACCTGTGTTTCCAAGGCAAAGCACCTTCAGCAGCAATTACTGGGAATTTTTCACCCTCCAGTATGGCACCTTTAGGCACACAGGCTGCTTTCACACAATAAACTGCTGCCCAGAGCCACTTTGTCCCCAGGTCATTCCTCCAAAACTTCCAATGGCTGGAAAATGGAGTCAGTTACAAACTGGATGCACTTTTAGTGGAAACTATAATAGATACCAGATCCACATTTTCAAACCAAATGGCACTTTCCAACTAATATAATTATAAACATAGCATTTAAAATTTAAACATTATTTGTTTTGTATCATTTTCCAGCCATGGGATATTATGGGTCCTTTTCCTGCTAAAGAGGCTCTTCAGCATGAACATAAAGACCCTTCTTTCTGTCGGGTTCTGGGTAAATGGCCAACTTCTAATCTGCCAGGCAGGCAGGACAAAGTATTTGGTGTCACCTTGTGCTCACCTTCCTCAAGCAACATTGTCTTGGTTTTAAGAGTTTAAACCCAAAACAACAAGCCTGCCCAGCCCAAATCTTGGAACCAGCACTGGGGCATCTGCCAGACCTTCCCTCTCCAGAGCTGTGACCTCCTGCCTTCTGCTTCTCCAAATGCATCAGGTGGAGAGTAGAGAGCAAGAAGACCCTGAAAGAAGTGTATTTTCCATTGCATCCTGAAAATGTGGGAAAGCACAGAATGCCAGACCTGGCGTAGTGGAGCCACTCTAATTGGAACAGTGGGAATAGCCAGAATGTAAGGAAATATCAGGGGCAGTGTCTGCTCTCCAGCCAAGATTCAAGGGGAAAAATTATGCCTGGTTTAAAACATTTACTCTTGACATGACAACCAGTACAAAGAACATTGAGGGCTGGGGGAAATCCTAGTGCTGCTATGTCTGTCTCTGGACTCCTCTGCTCCACTGGACTGGATTCCAGAACTGTCACAGAATCCCAGAGTATGGTGAGTTGGAAGGGACACACAAGGGTCATCCAGTCCAGCTCCTGGCTCTGCACAGGAACATCCCCAAGGGCCACACCCTGTCCCTGAGAGGATTATCCCACCCCTCCTGGAGCTCTGGCAGCCTTGGGGCTGTGCCCACTGCCCTGAGGAGCCTCTTCACTGCCCAGTCACCCTCTGGGGAAAGAAGAACCTTTCCCTGAGATCCAACCCAACCCTGCCCTGACACAAGTCCAGGCCATTCCCTGGGCTCCTGTCCCTGGTCCCCACAGAGCAGAGATCAGGGGCTGCCCACAGTCTGCCCCTCCCCAGGGAGTTGTCACTGCAATGAGGTCTGCCTTCAGTCTCCTCGTCCAGCTGAACACACCAAGTGCCCTCAGCTGCTGCTCACACCTTCCCCTCAAGGTCTTTCCCCATGAGCTTCAAGTTAAAGCAAAAGATTTCCAGGCTTGGCTTGGTAAAGGACTCAGTGAGATGATCCTTTGGGATGGGACTGAGGGCAGAGCTGAGGGGCCAAGGATGAAGTTTGGGATGTTCTGTGAGTTGTGATGGTTCTTACAATCCATGGACAAAACTGATCCTGCCCATGTGGACACATTGACTCTGTCTCCTCACAGTCACACCCACAGGCTGTTATGTAGCTCTGCCAGGAGAGTGTCCTGCAGCCTGTGCGGAGCTGCCCAGGACAGATGGACAATGTATGTCTGTCCAGGAAAGGGGAGGTCTGTGTTGGCTTCCTGCAGGCATAGGAACAAGGTGCTTGCACAGAGTCAGGCTCCACATATGGGGCTGCTGGCAATACCCATTTCTCCTCTGTGGGGCTGCAGTGACCCTCCCCCAAGGTAGAAACACATCCCATGATGTTGCTCCTGCAGTACACAGGCAGAGCTGGGGGTAATTCCATCAACCAGGGTATAAAGTTACATTTTAAGAGACCTTAAAATTCAAGTCCTGGTGTCCTTTCTTTGCTTCAGCGTGATTTCTTTTCCAAGCTTGATGTTATCTGGCTGCAGTTAAATAGCTCCAGTCCAAGGGACACCTCTGTGATATTGATTCCAACTGCTTAAACTTTGTTATTCATCCAACCTTTTGTTCAATCCTGTTCCACACATGGACACCCCTGGCTGGGTGTTTAGTCCTCAGCTATTATTGGTATTAAATGGTCTGTTTCAACATAAAACACACAGATAATTCATCTTCATTTTCAGCAGCTAAACAAGTATATAAGGAGATGACATTTTGATCAATTCAGCTCCTCTTTCTTCCCCAAATTCCCCCTTTTACAAAAGGCTTCTGCAGCAAAGCAATGATGTCTTTTGGAAGGGAGGGGAAGAACTCAGAATAGAGTCCATGTCACTGGAATGCAGGAAGCCCCTGGCTGGTCTGGGATGACAGTAGGTGGCTAGTACCCAGAGCAGGACACATAGCCTATCTCACACACAATCATCCTTTCTGTGAAGCTCCAGGGAGGCACAACTTGTCCCTGGTTGGATGCAGAGAATTGGGAAGGATTTTTAGAGCTTCATTTGCTGAGTCACCAGTCCTTATTTAGGAGTAGCTGGTGATAAAGCCATACTGACAGTGGCAGCAGTGATGCAGAGATGTGACTGTCACCACTTTGGTCCTTGTTGTGGGTGCTGCAGCAATGAAGCTCTGATGGAAAGGACACATCTCTTACTGCCCAGATGTCAGGGTTCTTGGGAAGGCTGTGTTGCTGTCAGGCTCCTCCTGGGGTTGTTACCCAAATTGGGTGGGAGTGACACCACCTCAGTGCTCCAGCTCCTGCTGTGCCTCCATCCAAAAGCAGTGACAGTGGCCCTGTCCCCAAACACCAGCCCAGTGGCACCACAGCCAACCATGCACAACACCCAGGGCAGCTCAATGGGCTGGGAGAGCAACTCTGGAGCCAAGGAGATATTTTCATAGGAACATCTTATTTAGATTGGAAGCAACAGGGCTTTGCTCAAGGAAAAACATGGAAGTGGGGAAAACAACAGAACCTTCTTCCTTCCATTAGAAAATCAAAGTTCTTATTAAGGGAGTGTTTTACAATGGCTGGTTTTATCAAGTTCCAATTTTTATCAAGTTCCAGAGGCTCTATGGAGCCTCTACTCCAGTTACAGAGCACAACAGAACTTGAGGAAGCCTTGATCTGCTCCATGCAGGTGGGGCTGTCCCCCCCTCTCTTGCAGCTCCTGTCTTGTATCTCTGATTTTCATTAACAGCCCTCCCGTGCTCTGAGATATTAACCCCTGTTCATTAACCAGAGCCTTCCTGAGGGCTCAGGGTAAGTGCAAGCCTGTTGTCTTAGCCTCCCCTTGCTGCCAGATCTCTTGCCCAGCCAGGCAGTTGCTGCAGCTTTGAAAAGTCACAGAGCTGCTCTGAATCACAACTGGGTCCCCACCCCTCCCTCCAACACCTGGTCAGTCAAGAAGAAAAAGAAACACTCAGAGTAAACCATTTACCCTGGAAAGTCCTCCTGCACTTCTGGATACCCTGGACAATTCTCTGCTCCTCCCTCAGTTCTTGTAGGTGGTGGAAAACATCCCAACATTGGCCATGCTCAAACCCCCTGTGAATGAAGGGTGTGAGATGTTCCTGCACCACAGACGAAGGCTTTGGGAACCTTCTAGTCACAGAGAGGTCCCACAAGCCACAGCCAATAACTGAAATGGCCATCTCCCGTAGGGTCCTTCATCCTCACAAGGTGGTGTGATCACCCCTGACGTATGAAGGATGTGAGATGCTCCTACACCATGGACTGAGGATTTGGGAACCTTCTGATCCTAGAGATACTCCACAAATCAGTGACTGGAACAGACACATTCCAGAGGGTCTTTCATTCCATTCCAAGGCTGATGTGATCATCCCTTGTACATGAAGGTGTGAGATAAACTTAAATCATGGACAGAGGCTTTGGGAATCTTCTGTGTTCAGAGATGTTCCAGAAGTCACAGCCAGCAACAGGAATGGCCACCTCTCAGAGGGTCTTGCGTTCCATTCCAAGGTTGATGTGATCACCCCATGTGCATAAAGGGTATGAGATGTTCCTACACCATGGACAGAGGCTTTGGGAACCTTTTGTGTCCAGACATGCTCCACAAATCAGTGACTGGAAGAAGCACTTTCCAGTGGGTCCTTCACCCCATCCCAAGGCTTATTTGATCTCCCCTCACTGACCCAAGACCCCCTCTGTTCTCTCCAGCAATGTGGGGTTTGCACACCCCCCATGAATATTGCATGTCTGCTTGCAGAGGAGGTTCTAAAAATGCTTTGTTCACTAAAAAACACACCCCAGGACCTTGTTATTCTTAATAAGAAAACTCTTATTTAATCAATTTAGATTTTTGCCTCAGGTGTTTGGTTAAAGAGATTTCAGACTCAGAATAAGTGGCTCATGGGTCAGTTTGAGAACACATTCCTTGTCAGTTGAGCAGTAAAATGTTTGGGAAGGGAAAGGGATTTATGTACCTGTAGCAGAGAACAGATTTTAGAGAAAAGAGCAATGAACTGTGTGTAATGAGATATTAAGATGAACTTTTGAGCCAACAGAGAATTGAACTAAACTGTGAAGTTTTGGATGGAACAAATATCTTCATTCAGACTCAATAAACCAGCCTCAGTAATTACCCAAGAAATCTCTTGCTGATTCAAAGTGTGTTGAGATAATTTTGGGCAAATCCTGCAGGGCTGGAGCTCCAAAGGCAGCTTGAATGCAGAGCAGAGGCAGGACTTGATGATTACAGGGAAGGAGAGCTGAACATTCATCTTGATCTCTGAAATTCCCGTGGTCAGCTGGAGCAAGTCAGGGAATTGAGGTGGAGAGAGGCTGCTTCAGCCTCATACCAAGCACTGAATTTCATCAGGAATGTGGAGGGAGGTTGGGAGCAGCTGGAAATGTTGGTGGTGGAAGGGGGGGACCAAATCAAAGCATTTTGAAGTCAAAATGCTGCTAGTACATGTAATGGATTCTCTGCATCCAGAAGTTTTGTGTGGGAAAGAGGAACAGGAATTTTGACTTTAACAGTAAATTAAACAAGACACAAGTCTTAGAAAAGCTGTCACCTACTGCCATGTCAAGAACTGCTGTGACAAGAGGAGACTGAATCCTGAAGTTCTGATATCAAATTTCCATGCAAAGATAAAAGAGGGAATTCTGAACTAGGCTTTCAGGCCAAGCTGTCATTTGGCATCAACAGTGACAAGTAAAATTTCAAGTTAAATCTTAAATATGCAGAGCTGGCAATTTCAGAGCTAAAATTTGAATCATGTCTTAATTCTGTAATTTCTGTTCAGATTCTTTTTTAACATAAGCTCAAAATGTCAGACAGCAGGACAGACTACGTGCAAAGCTAAATTTCATAGATCTAAGCTTTAACCAAAGTAACTGAAGCAATGTGTCGTCTGTACATGTCTTGAGCCTCACAATGAGGCCACAGAAGATCCAGGGCTGAAGCCTCCACTGGTCCAGAAGAGATCCAGAAAACTCTTAGAAGAAAAGGACAGTTTTAGCTACAAAGAGGGAGGAATTCCCACACCATAATTCCTAGAGTAATTATGCCTGCCCTGCTCCTGTAATCCACTGGTGGTTATGACTGGTGAAAATGAGCCTGTGCCTGACAAGGTTCAGCCCCTGTTTGAGTTGAGTTTATGAGCCACAGTTATGTGAGAGACAGTGCACTGCTCAGTGTGCTGGGAGTGTCACAGAGCTGGAGAATCACAGAGTCACAGAACCAGTCACAGAATAGCAGAATCACAGAATTACAGAACTACAGAATCACAGAATCATAGAATCCCAGAATCCCAGCAGCACAGAATCACAGAAACATAGAATTACAGAGTCATGGCATCCCAGAATCTTCTGAGTTAGAAGGACCCACAAGTCCTACTTCTGGCCCTGCACAGGAACATCCCCAAGAGTCACTTCATGGGCCCAACAGGATCATCCCAACCCTCCTGGAGCTCTGGCAGCCTTGGGGCTGTGCCCACTGCCCTGGGGAGCCTCTTCACTGCCCAACCACCCTCTGGGGAAAGAAGAACCTTTCCCCGGGATCCAACCTAAGCCTGCCCTGACACAGCTCCAGGCCATTCCCTGGGCTCCTGTCCCTGGTCCCCACAGAACAGAGATCAGGGCCTGCCCCTCGTCTGCCCCTCCCCAGGGAGTTGTCACTGCAATGAGGTCTCCCCTCAGTCTCCTCTTCTCCAGCTGAACACACCAAGTGCCCTCAGCTGCTCCTCACACCATTCCCCACTTTCATTCCCTCCTTTGGACACTCTTTAATGGCTCACTACCTTTCCTATCTTGTGGTTCCCAAACTGCCCTAATATTGCAGGTGAGGCCTCCTCAGGTCAGAGCAGAGCAGGACAATCTCCCTCCCTGATGCTCCCAGGACACGGTTGGCCCTCCTGGCTGCCAGGGCACTGCTGACTTATGGACAACCGGCCATGCACCAGGACCCCCAGTTCCCTTTCCCAGCACTGCTTTCCAGCCTCCTATTCACAGTCTGTCTGTACATCCCGAGTAACAAGCAATCTCAGTGCTGCCTCTGCAACTGTTCCTGCTGTTGGAATAAAAGCACAGATACAAATCAGATTTAACACCCCTGGCTACGGGAGCTCCCCTGGATTTGCACTAAGAACAGGTGTTACTGTGAGAGGCTGTTCTCACCTACTTAAGCCGGGATCAGGCATTGAAGTGGATTTGAAAAGAGACTAAAGCATGTTTAAGAGCCAAGAGCCACCCTGGCTGCTTATCCTGCATGTTTATTTTGCCTGCATGAATTCATTACATCGAATTTAAATATCTTTTCTAAATTATTAATAATCCTAAATGTTCATGAAAATACAGAACAAATAAACAAGACAAACACAGTGATTCAGATGAAAGAAAAGATAATGATAATCCTCCCATATTTGCATATGGAAAATGAAGGATTTTGTGTTAATGAGATTTATCCTTCTTTCTGGCCATTTTAGTGGAGTATTTTTTTAAAAAATCTATTAAACTTGGGTTTTCCACATAAAACAATACAAAATACTACAAGCAAAAGACATTAGAGTCAATCTATTCTTCATGCTAGTCACAAAATCAATTGCATTTATTGTTCAGAAAAATTAAAAACCTTTCTACATTTTATTAAAGTGCACATCTCAACCATATAGGGAGATGAATAATTGCTACATCACAAATACATCACCTACAAAATACTTATTGGAAAAAAATAACTGGTTTATTATCCATTTCTTTCAATAGCAGAGTGCTGCTGTTTTGATGTTTACAACTTTAATGGCGCTTTTTTTTTTTACAAGAAAACATGCCAGCTGCTTATTATTTCATTGTGCTTAACATTATTTTATAACAAACCATCAAATTTGCTGGAGATAAAACCCATTATGTGAGGAAAACTGTTGTGCTCTACCAGGTACAGCAATTTGGCTCCCTTAGTGTGAAAGCACTTCAGCATCTCCACGCTGAGAAATGGGTTTGTGCAGAGTTTAGGAGCTTGTTGGTCCTTAAATCACACCTGGATTCTTAAATCCTACTGAAGGGGAACTGTGGGGCTTGCTGAGTTCCTTGGAATGCAGAGATGGCAGAGCTGTTCCCTCTGGGAAGCTGGTGGAGGAAGCTCGAGGTGTGCTTGGGGCTCAGCAGCTGAGAGCAGCAAAGCTCCTCAGTATCGGTGGTGAGGCCCTGGTACAGGTTGCCCAGAGAAACTGTGGCTGCCCCATCCCTGGAAGTGTCCAAGGCCAATTTGGATGGGGCTTGGAGCAACGTGGGATAGTGGAAGGTGTCCCTGCCCATGGCAAGGAATGGGATGAGATGAGCTTTAACATCCCTTCCCACTCAAACCATTCCATGATCCCATGTCAGGGGAGGCACTTACACCTCTGCCTTCTCTTCCCAGTTATGACCCAACAATTCACAGGGAGTTTGGAGCAGAAGGGGGTTTTCCAGCAGGAGCAGAGCAAAGTGGGTCTGTTCATGGACATCCCCCTGGTGCTCCAGGCACCGTGAGCTCCAAAGCTGCTGGAGCTCAGCCCGGCTCTGAGCTGAACACAATCAGCTGGAAGATCCAGTTACTTCCCACCCAAATTATCCTGAGGTTCTCTGACTCCCCTGCCAGCACTGCAGCCCATCTGTAAACAGGACAGAAGGATCCTCCTGCTCCTCAGATGTTCTCCTGTGTCTGACTCCTCTCACCTCTCTCTGCCCTCTCCAAATACACACAGCTGAGCAGGGTGGAGGGATTAGGTGACAGGCACACATTGTACAGAATCACAGAATCTCAGAATATGCTGAGCTGGAAGGCACCCACAAGGATCATCCAGTCCAACTCCTAGCCTTGCATAGGACACCCCAACAATCCCACCCAGTCCCTGAGAGGATCATCCCAACACTCCTGGAGTTCTGGCAGCCTTGGAGCCATAACCATTCCCTGGGGAGCCTGTTCAGTGCCCAACCACCCCCTGGGCAGGGGAATCAGAGTAATGACTGTGAGGAGCCCAAGCAGCCCATCTCAGGGTCATCCCAAGGTGCTGTGTCAGAGCTCTCTGCAGTCCTACATCACTCCAGTCCTCCCACAGTGACCTGACCTTTATTTCTCTTTATCTTGCTCCACCACCTACCCTGTAACTCCTCTTCTTTCCTAGAATGAGGACAAAGCTGCCTGGATTTCACAGAGTGGGGTTTATACACAGTCTTCACACAGGCTCCTTCCTCCTCCTGCTCCTTCTCCATGCTTGTGAGGGGAAGCTGATGTGACAGACTTCACAGCTTTTGGAGTTCATATGCTGTTCTCAGCACTTCCATAGCACCACACTGCACTATCCCAATGTCATTAATCCTGCCAATCTCCTGGCCCGAGGCATTGATGCTGCCCAGAGCTGAACACAGGAAAGCAAAGCCCACAGAAATCATGACCTCAATGATTTGGCCAGGTCACCTCTTGATCTGAGGTCTTCCCAATTCCCTGTGAATGTGAGAATATTTCCATGGTGAAGTTCTTCATATCACCCTGCTAAGATTAAGTTTCTTAAGAGATCAAAGGGATTGGAAAGGATTCCTAGCCAGTTCTGGGCTTTTGGAAAGCTGCCACTACGCTTCCAGTTAGGAACTTTTTGTTTGCTAAACTACTCATATTCATGACCAGTTTGTTCATAATTGCTTTTATGTGGGGTTTTTTTCTCTGTTTAAAATTTCCAGCATTAAGAATATGTTTGAGAAAGAAAGCTGAACTAATAATTTGCTCTCTCTCCAAACGGTTTAATAACAACAGAGTTTAGAGTCCTGGAAGTGCTTATTAAAGACCTAAATCTTAGATCGTGAGACACTATGGCAGGTTTATTGTTTGCAATATCCAATTAATAAGTAATTAATAGTTCAGCAAAGTTTAGTACATTGGAGTGGAGTTTGAGGAATAGGGAACTATTTCCTGCCATCAGGAAAAGCAGGAATATAATGAAAACCATGAGAGTGACTTAACAAAGGGCAGAGAGATGGAGTTTCTCCTGCCATTCAAATAAAGGGAGAGCAGGGAAAGATGTGTGGCTGTGATAATGGAGGGGGAGAGATGGGATTAAGGGAGGCTCAGGCAGCATGAGAAATGAACCAAGGCCTTCAAATGCTGCAGTAATTGCCCACCCTGGGTTGGCCAAAGGGAACAAAGTCATAGCTGTGAGAAGAGATCACAGTTACCAAGAGCAAATCTCAGAGTAACTGAGATGAGAAACTCAGGAGAAGGAGACTCCATAACCTCCATCCACAAGTTGGAATGACTTAACATTCCAAGCCACTCTTCTTGTAGCAAATACATTCAGTAGATTTATCAGGTTTGGGGTGACTGGGTATGACTGCAGAGGAACAAGTGTAGTACCTGTATCTGAAACTGAAAGAATAGTGCTTCTGGCTTGTTATTGTGACCTGAGTGATAATAAAAGCTGTACAATAAAGGTTGAATGAGAAATATCAGAACCAGTTAAATAAACAGCAAATGAAATTACATATATCATAGGCTACCAGCAGTAAATTGTGGCAGAATAATTTGATGAAGTTCTGTGATAAGAAAACGGCTTCCATAGGTGAAAGAATTAAGGATGCTCCCCCAGAGATATTCCTGGGAGTGGGAGTGAAGTGTCTTCTGCAGCAGCAAGATGTGGCACATCCAACTTTATGATTCAAGGCAGAGAGATTCTATTTCCAGTGCTCACAGCTCCAAATAAAGGCAGATTGAGGCCCTTTGGAGCTTTGTAGATTAAACACCTCTGGGTTCAGAAGAGTCACGTTGGTTCATTGCATTCATTACAGCAAGAACGTTTGCTTGGCACTCCCACTAAAATAAGCAAGTAATTAAAACGGGTCCTTCTAGTCAGATAATTGCTTGATATACAAAAGGCTCTTGACTTCCTAAATCGTACAAATCTTTCCCAAGAGTGGGCACCTCCCTCTTGGCACTGCTGTGATCCTGAGTCTATTTGCCAAGAACACAGTGAAGAAAAGACTATTTATTCTGGCTTTAGTCATATTGATTTATTGTTTGTGGCCCTTATTATTTGGCTGGTACAAAACAAGCTGCTGCACACATCCAGTTCTCCACATCCCAGGGCAGTGGGAAATCAGGACACCTTGGATGACTGGATGCAAGGATTACACAAGCACACTGAGGATTTGGTGCAGCACTTCTCAGACACATAGGACCCACCCTGCACAGTCAAAGCAGTGAATTTTCATGTTGCCCACAACCTGTGGCTCCCAGGCACTGATTGCCTTAACCATGGGATCTGTAGTTTTGTGGTGCATCACGTCTGGCCAAGTCACTCCTCAGAGAGACAAGAGACAATTCAGAAATACCAGTCACTGCTCCTTCATCTTGGTCCTGGGTAAGTTCATCTCTGATGTTCTCCAGCCTCAGGATTGGGGCCAGCCTCTTTAATATGTGGGTGAGGGGGATCAATGGCACCCTCAGCAAATTTGCAGATTACACCAAGTTAGTTGGGAGTGTGGATCTGGTGGAGGGCAGGAAGGGTCTGCAAAGGGATCTGGACAGGCTGGATCCATGGGCTGAAGACAATGGTGTGAGGTTCAACAAGGCCAAGTGCCGGGTCCTGTCCTTGAGTCACAATAACTCCATGGAACGCTCCAGGCTGGGCAGAGGGCTTGGAAAGCTGCAGGTGGGAAAGGACCTGGAGATGAAAATGAGCTCAGGAGTGTCCAGGTGGGCAGGAGGCCAAAGGTACATGGGCTGTGCCAGCCATGGTGTGTCACAGGCCCGGGGCAGTGACTGTCCCCTGTGCTGGCACTGCTGAGGCACTTCCAGTGCTGGGGAAAGTTCTGGGCCTTTCATGACAGGAAGGTCATTGAGAGGCTGGAGTGTGTCCAGGGAAGGAAACGCAGCTGGGGAAGCAGCTGGAGCACCAGGAGCAGCTGAGGGAGCTGGGGGGACTCAGCCAGGAGAAAAGGAGGCTCAAGGGGGACCTTTTGGCTCTCTCCAACTCCCTGAGAGGAAGGTGAAGCCAGAGGGAGTCGGGCTCTGCTCCAGGGAACAAGGGACAGGACAAGGGGAAACTGGGGGAGGTTGTACTGGGGGAGGTTCAGGTTGGATATCAGGGAAATTTCTTCACTGAAATGGTGGTCAGACACTGGCACAGACTGCTCAGAGCAGTGGTAGATTCCCCATCCCTGGAAGTGTTCAAAAAATGTGTGGACATGGCACCTGGGGACATGAGTGTGGTAGTTTTTAGTGGCCAGGTTTTTTCTTGTTAGCAGGGGGGCCTATGGGG